>JABFOV010000418.1:0-39245 GCA_022817685.1 Aradophagus sp. ZL-2020 | reverse complement strand
AGAAAAACTACAATCTGAGATAACAGAATGTCAAAGACATTCAAGCATATGCTATAAAATATGTACATATAAATTTATATTTCTAAATTTTACAACCATTGATTGTAATTTATTCACTGCTGCTTGCCGTTAAAAAAATAGAAGATACTATTCAATAACATTTCTACATTCAATAATTTTGAATTTTACACTCATGTCCTCAGTTTATAAGAAAAGATTGTAGTTTTTATGAAAAATTTTTCTCAGTGTAATGAAAGGAAAAAATGTTATTGTTAAACAAATTTAAAAATTGCACAATTTTGTTTTTGCGTTGAATCAAAAAAGAAAAAAAAACAGCAAGGTATACCTTAAAACTACGACATATATCGTTTATTTACGAAATAAAATAAATAAGTCATAAAATTATCAAAATGTTTCTAAAATATGCACAATTTTAACGCATATCGTAAAAAATGCAAAATACATAAATTGCATATATATATTGCAATGTAGCAATATATCGTTAATTTGCGAATTGCAAAATTATATTAATATAAAAAGGTCGTAAAAACATGCATCTGAAGTTTCCAACGTTTATTAATAAATGAAAATTAATAAGAAATAATTCAATGAAATAAGTTGAAATCAAAAGTGAAAAATTTTATTTTCGTTTAGTTCGAAATTTCAGTATCATGTAAAAACATCGAAATATTTCTAAAAATTACACGGTTTGTCATTTGGGGTTGAATAAGAAATAGCCAAGTCAATAAACATCGGGAATAAAAATAGCTGAAATGGTAAGCAGTTGGTGCCACGCGTCATCGTCTTACAGCACGTGTGTTGCAGAATAATAGGTGCAACTGGAAGAGGACGCCCGAAGCGTTCCGTGAGAGCAGGTTACACCAGGCCTTAATTCGAAAGCCGAAACTATAATCGCTAAGCCTTAGGACCACGGTGTGTAAATAAGGAGGCGTTCGACCTGACGTCATGTAACGGATTCCGCACTTCCGCTTTATTCGTCGCGCAACATTTCACGTATGCGACGGTAAATCCATACGGGTTTCAATAATTGCAATTTTTTTCGCAAAAACCACGAAATACAAACAAGTAAATTAAATTTTATTTGAAAAATCATGCTTTTGAAATTTTCAACGTTTGTTAGCAAACGAAAATTAAATCTGATACAAATTCCTACATGTAAAAACGATGGGATATCGTATCGAATAATTACAAAAAAAATTATGAATGTAGTCAACTTTTAGAACACAATTTTTCAGTTCTAATGAAAAAATATATATTGTTAAATTGTATTAAAATAATTTTCGTTTACTAATAAAGATTGGAAATTTCATTTACATGAAATATCAGTAATGATTTCTGGTAAAAGTTATATGTAATTATGAAATAAAAAAAATTATACTTAGTAGATGTACTACTAGAATCATATTTAGTCATCATTTCTTAATCGTCATATCTTTATCATCAGATTTAGCCACTTATTTAATGGAATTAAAATTTTATACTGTCTCAATGCAAAATCAGTTCGAGCACCGACTTTCCAAACTAGGGATGGGCGATTATTTAAAAAGTTGTGATCAATCGAAAGGCGATTCGATTAATCGCATCACAACAATCGATTAAACGTAAATGACATTGTTCAATGACGAAAGTAAGAAAAATAAGTAAGGAATAACAATAAATGTCTCTTTCTCTTTCTTTCATCCACAAAAAATGAGATAATACCATCTACAATTATTTATTACAATCATCACAGTTGTTTCAACGAGAAAAGTTGAAAAAACAGAAATTATTTACTCAGAAAAATGTAAAACCGTGTTACAAAAGTGTACAAAATAATTGATTTGTCAATCGACGTCATTTTTCCGATTAATCGCATCGAGTAATCGATCCATCGATTAATCGCAATTTAATTGGCCATCCCTATCCCAAACTGCGTCCGGTTATTGGCCGCTTAAATTTTCGTCGCTTTTTGCCGGCTCCATATGCCGTCCTTTATCTTTCGCCGAGCCAGCCAAGCCTTGGTTTTTCGAGTGACGTAGCGCCAAGATTACGAGCCGATTCATCGACGCCGGGCGGAAGGAGCGTGCCACAAATTGTGTTTGACGAATAAAAGCAAATGCGACGAGTGCGGCAATTTCACGAGTGGTGACGCGCGATAAAGGCGTTATGTAAAATTACGGCAACAAACACCGCGCGGATTATGACGAATTTATGTAACGCCGATGGGACTGCAACTCAAAATTCGCGCTCGACACTTTGCCAAGTGGAAAATAATGTTGCAAATCATTTTACGTCTTACGACGGCGGAACGTGTCGAACAGTAAAAGTCACTAGTGAATTGTAATAATTATTCCGGAATAGTAACAATTACATTGGAATAGTTATTTTACGATTCAAGTAGTAATTTTTTAGTATTCGCATCTCTTGGTGGAAACGTTGATTTTCAATAATTGCAAAATGGGACTGTGCCAAATAGTAAAACTTGCTAGTAAATCGCAATGTTTATTTTTTTAGTTGTAAAATTTATATTTAGACGATTATTTTACAATTTACGTAGTGACTTTTTCCAATTTTACAGTTACGGTTTATTATCTGCATTCCTTAATGAAAATGTCGATCTCAATGGTCGCAAATTTGGTCTAACAAGTTAGTAACTTTTTACAATTCTATAGTCACTTTTTATTATTTGATTTATTTAAATGTTAATTTCAATGGCTACAATATTGAACTACACGAAAAGTTAGAAGTAAATCGTAGTTATTATTTCTAGAAAGTAAAATTTACATTCGAATAGTTATTTTACAATTTAACTAGTAACTTTTTACAATTTAATAATTCTAGTGAAAATATTTATTTCAATTACTAAATACAAGTTAATATGACATTTTATTATTTATAAAATTAACAAAATTGAATATTACAAGTCAAACTCCAACTTGACAAATAATGTTTGGATGAAAACAATTGTTATTTGCTTAAAGAAACAAATTGTTGCAACGCGAGTCAATTATTATGCAACAATCAGTTTAACGCGTAAGTTGAATTCCGGTAACGATAAGTCGATATCTAATATCGATAAGATTTTTTGTCGATTATTGAGTTTTCTGTTTATTTTGATTGACTTCAGCAATGTAAATTACCGAGAAAAGTATTAGATTGTAATAACCAAAATCCGCTCGATGCAAGTACTGCATTCCGGTATCTTTTGCTAACAGTTAAAAGTTGTTGCTTTTTGAATTAAATTAATTTAGTTACAAATTTGATTATGTATTATATATCTATATTATAACTTATAATTATACACTGAGAGAAATAGATATTCAGATTATCCAGATAGTTAATCTAGATAGTTAGAATATAACTAATCATTTTGATAACATATATAGGACATACTTCATAATCTTAGTATTCACGTTGATTATCTAGTTATTTACATCGACTAATTGAATATTTACTTTGATTAATTAGATAATTAATTTTTCACTATTTTCCAGATAATAAAATTGACTACCCAAAACAGTTAAAAGAACTACATAGAAAGTTCTTTTAACTATCTAATCCTCTGAGTGTAATTATAAGATAATTTCTTAACATTAAATCATATTTAAAAGTTTTTCAATTACATGCGATTTCTGCACTAACGTCAAAAATTGTTTTATTAACATTTTTCACTTCAGTTTAGTTTAGTTCGAAAACAAGAAAAAACGTTAACGACCCAAAACGTCCGGCAAATCTCGATAATAAAAGTGCGATCATTTTCATGAAGCGCGATAAAAATCGGAACTTACGGCACGTGCAATACTATCGATCGGGCCTGATCGGTGTTGCGAGTCAGCCGAGCGTGAAGATTAAAAATAATTGAAGCTGCTACGTGGAGTCGTGGAGAGCCATATGACCGTGCATGTTAATTCGTGCTCGCCGGCCGCGTTAATGCCTCGAAAATATTCATAAACAATTTCTGTCGCTATTATCGCTTTAATAACAGAGCGGCCTCTCGCTTTCGCGAAAGCGAAAACCCTGAGGATGATGATTTTGTCTATCCGCAAGTACTCCCAGTTTACGATGAAACATCGTTATTATGCACCGATTCGATTAAACTTCATTGCGAAACGAAAAAAAAGAAAAAAAAAAAAAAAAACAAGTTCACGTAATGTATGGTTTTGGCCCATTCCCATTGGTCAATGTGAAATTAATCTGGGAAATGTAATATTTCCTTTCAGCAGGATCACAAGGATAATTTTTTTTCATCTAAAATCTTTTTTCAAGTTTTTAAAATAAAACCACATTTGCTTTCGGTGGTTTATGTAATAACGTTATTTCGTTGCCGCGTATAAAAAGGCGGGAAAATCGAATTGTTGAATATTCGTAAAGTTAGCTACCTGGTAAAACGCTACTTCGAATGTCAAAATGATCAGAAACAAAAACATAACCATTTTTACACTTTAAACTAACTTAAAGGGTAAAAATTACGAATTTAAAGAATAAAAAAACATTTGCATCGCGACATTTTGACAAATACAAAATTTCACCTGCTTTTCCGCTGCTTCTTTATACAAGTATTTTTTTTTACTTTCTTTGATACAAATAATTGTAAAAACATTTGGAATAATCGGAGAAGAAGATTGTGAATTATAGAAACAGTATTGTATCTGTTACAATCCGTATTGCAACACGTACGATTTCATATGGTAAAGCATCTACGATATATCACTACTCAATTGTATAACCAATAGTATTGCTAAATTTCTTTCGACCAACAAACACGCTGACAATTTCACAATTTATACTGGTTGATATTACTTTCCTGGTACAGTAATCAATAATATCCATAGCTGTACGTTTTATATTACATATATACATATTTTATCTATGACATAAATAAATTTATATATATTATACATAATATGATTTTATATATACATTTTATATATGATCGTATTTGCTTGAATTTCTGTTATTACGTTAACCTTACGTTGAATGAATATATTTTCGTCAGCGATAGTATACATTCAATTAGTAAATATCATTAACGACGGTGAATTATCGTTCGCCGTATATGTACGAGTCAAGAACGTAACTCATTGCAAAACAGTCCATCAACATTTACTCTCGATGACACATTTGAAATTTCATTTAAAAAAACAATCCTATGAATCAGTGACGTGCCTTGAACGAGGCACGTGATTCATTTTGGAAACGGCGATGTTTCAGCCTATTTCAATTATTTTGGATTTTGTAATAAAGCACACGCGAAACGCATCGCACCTCCGACTTCCCGTTGCGATCTTATCAGTCAACGGGATTATGCATTCCTGATAATATTGCTCTGATACCGAAGTGCATTTCAAGCGCATAGTTTCTCCTCGTTTAAAAAAACGATTTGAAAAAAATTTAAAAGAAATAGACGTAATAAAAATAAAACTATGGAATGGGTTTTTTCGTCGCAGCGACGAGAAAAATAACAAGAACGCTCCTCGGATTTACCTGAATCATCAAACTGTTTTTTCCCCTCAGCGACTAATTTGATTATTATTTAAAGTTAATGATACGATAACACAATCATTAGATAATCCAAGCCGAGCGCGGTAAACAATCGTTTTGGAGTATTTTCGAGCGACGTGCTTGGACGGAAGGTGAGAACGATTGAAATAATTTTATCTAAAGGTTAGATTATCAGTGCTGTTGACTCGCCGTTCTTTTAATTCGCCTCGCAATAATGTAAATGCATTAAAGCGCGGTGAAAAAGTCGCGCGTTCAGCGCGTAGTTTATTATCGCCGAGAAAACAGCTTGTACAAATACGGTTCACCTTTCCACACGAATATGTATCGCTGATAACGGCAGTCCGGCGAAAAATTTCCGCTTTTTCCACAATTAACGTCACCGTCTTCTATCCCTCTCTGTCGTTGCGGCGAGAAAAGTGGCGACGAACAACGACGATTGACCGAACCGTTCAAGTTGAAATAATCATGCGTGACTAATTCACCGAGAAAACGATATCGTACAATATGGATTGTAAAATTTCCAGTATGTCTATTGGTTGAAATAGAGCAATCTAGTAAAATCATTGGCTAAAGTTAGTTACGATATGATTTCGTAAACAGTTCACTATATGAAATTGTTCACGTTACGATATGGTTTTCTTAGTGTATTAATTCACAATAAATCTCTGTTGAAATGTATACGTCAAATCAAGATTATCATAAGCATCGTAAAAATTATAATTAGCATAAATGGACATCAAAAACATCACAACTCCGAAAATTGTACCGAGAAAACGATGTTGCACAATATGGATTGTAAAATTTTTAGCGTGCATATTAGTAAAATTAAAGCAATCTAACAATGTCATTGGCTAAAGTTAGTTACAATATGATATCGTAAACAGTTCACTATATGAAATTGTCCAAGTTACAATATGTGTTGTGGTAGTTACGATATGATTTCCTCAGTGTATTAATTCACGATAAATCTCTCTTGAAATGTATATTTTAAATCACCATTATCATAAACATCATAAACATAATAATTAGTTTAAATGGACGTCAAAAACATCACAACTGTGATCATTGCACCGAGAAAACGATGTTGTACATATTGATATGTTAGAATATGAATATGTTATATGTACAATATGGATTGTAAAATTTTCAGAACACTTATTCTTTGAATAAAAGCAATCTAGCAATGTCACTTGCTGAAATTAGTTACGATATGGTATCGTTAACAGTTCACTATATGAAATTGTCCAAGTTGCAATATATATTGTGGTAATTACAATATGGTTTTCTCAGTGAATTGTAGATAGTATTAATTTTTAATATTGGAATCGTTCATTGAATATTATTAAGCAATGCTGATATGTTACAATATAGATATGTTACATGTACAATACGGATAATACAATTTTTAGCACGCTTATTAGTCGAAATGGAGCAATCTAGCAATATCATTCGCTAAAGTTAATTACGATATCATATCATAAACAGTTTCACTACAAAAACATATGTTTAGTTACTAAACATTTTTATGAAGTATGCACAAAAAGTGTTTTGTAAGTAAACATCTTTGGTGTTTTTCTAACGAAAATGTTTAGTAACTAAACACTAGCTGAACACTTGCTTTTGCTGTGTTACTATATAAAATTGCGAACAATACAAACGATATTTATACCTTAACACCGCAAACACAAGTGTCTCATTTTCCAAAAATGTTTCATTTATTTTATAGTAAATTCTTTTAATTGTACTGCATAACGTTAATTTGGCTTCAAATGATGATATTAATTTGAATATTTTCGGTTAACATCAGTATTATGTTGACTCAACATACTGTTCAACATTGTTTTTAATATTAAAATTTAACGAGTTCTTTTGAAGTGGGCGGAAGCGTTAAAGCAAATCGTTAGATGCTGGTTTGTTAGACAAAGGTTGATAACAGCTATCGATGCGCGTCTCGTTTTAGCGACGTATTCATTCTGACGATATAATGTACGCCAAATTTAAGCGTGACCAAATGTTGCGAATAATTTGTCGTGACAAATAAACTTTTGGTTTAAATTACAATGAAAGTACATATTTTCGACATTTCCAACGTTTATCAGTAAATGACAATTAAATTTGATATAATTTTCTATAATTACAAACGTCGGTAAATCTTATTGAATCGTTTTACAAAAAAAGCATGAATATTTTCAATTTCCAGGACACACAATTTTTATTTCTAATTGCAATGTATGTTGCAGAAATATATTTCATTGATTTTCGTTTACTATTAAATATTCCAAACTTCAACCACAATGAAAGTACAAAAGTTACCGACAAAGTGAATTTAGAATTGTATAAAAATATTACTTTCACAAAACGAGAAATCAAATGTTCAATGAACATGAAAATATTTCCAGCCAGGTTTATAATTACTGATTATTTGCACGTTGAAATCATCATGGCAATAAAACTAAGTTGTAATTTAATTGAACGTAAATTTTCTTAGCATTGGAACCATGTTAACTTAACATACACAAAAAAAAAAGATTTCTCATGCGAATAAAACGTTTCGTTTTTTCGTAATGTAAACTTGAAAACATTTTTTTGCAATTAAACAATAACTCGTAGTAGTAAAGTATCAATATTATATTATTAACTCTGTCATTTTCCTGTGTTTTTCTCAAACCTCAACAAACAATTTTAACATACAGAATTAGAAGAATCGAACATACATTCCAACGAAAAATTAATAATCGAAACAACATCACGTAAACCTCATCGGAATACATGTAAATCTAAAATGATCATTTTGAATTATAAATATATCAACGATTTATCGATCTTTATCGTAAACCAAAACATCCCTCAAATCAGTGAACATCGCAACGTTTCTCACCGAATTAAAGCTAAAACAACAATAGAAACGAATTGATTTTCCAAATACCGTTCCACGGCAATCATAAATCCTACACCATCGATACAATTCAGCGCGTTCATTCTTTCAGCTCGAATAAAGTCCGTCGATCGTAAAATTAATCGAAATTTCCACGGCGATGAAAAGCCCGGCGCATGCAAAACCGAACAACTTCCAGGTAACTGGATTCACGATCCGGGGTCGAGGGGGGAGGGGGGGGGGGCAACAATGCGCCTCGACAATGCAGTGTCAATAGAAT
This sequence comes from Aradophagus sp. ZL-2020, assembly GCA_022817685.1. NCBI lineage: Eukaryota > Metazoa > Arthropoda > Insecta > Hymenoptera > Scelionidae > Aradophagus > Aradophagus sp. ZL-2020. The sequence continues at coordinate 30,588 of JABFOV010000418.1, read as the reverse complement.
GGCTCGCAGGGACGATGCGTGGGTGTACAGTTCGCAAGGGGGATGCCAAAGTGACAGCTGACGGGGCCCCGATTGCCTCGCACAGTCAAACGACTTGTTTACAATGAGTGTCGCGAAATAAAGCCGGATGGAAGTCGCGGGGATCCATTAATTTATAACGTCGATCGGGGTCACTTTTCGGCGGCTAATGCGGTTACGCGCGGAACAATGCACCCGGCTACGTTGCCCCGATTAGACGCCGGCAGCTGCCGGTGAGATAACGCGAGCCTCGGAATTACAATATTTATCGATCGCCGCTCTGATTCGCCCGTCGCAACAACACTTTTGTTAGAACATTCCGAACGGAGTCGCGATTACTGAATATTGGATTTGATGTGATTAGGCAATTAATTAATGGAACTGATAAATCGATATCGACAGGAAAAATTGTAAAGGAGAGTTTAATGAAGAAAGAATAATCGGTGATCGATTAATTATGAATAATTAATCGCGAATGATCGATCGAAGATTATTCCTTTTTTTTTGCAATGAACAGTGTTTATGTCGATTAAGTCGATGATTATAATTGTCAAGTTAATCGTCATAATTATTGTTAATCGGCGATGACATGATTATTAATTAGGACGAGTTATTTCGCATTGATTTGGATACAGGAATTACGATGAATTGCTTGATTTCGGATTATATGCAATAATTGATGTAACGATGTCTTGGTAATGTAACGAACGATATCCGACGTTCGATAATTATACATGGAAATGTAAAATTATAGTTTTTCTATTGACGACTTTTCAGCGGCTTGTCACGGAATTGAAGGTAATAAAGTTGAAATCAATACGTTGGTAGTCTCGCGAGAAAAATGCTCAATGAAAAACTCAATTGAAAAACAAGCTGCGCAGTTTGACAATTATTTACCAGGATAAATGAAAGGACGTTTTTTTAATTAATAGCTGATTTGTTGACGTAAATAATAATTAAATGAATTATGATTTATTCTTGTCAATAAAATGTTTCGCATGTCTCTCTATTAGAGTATAAATTTCAATATTATACATTTGTTACCAAAAATTATTCCGTTTCGATAGATTCGTTCGATAAAATGAATCAAAATCAATATTCCATTTCAACTGAATACCATTTTGTATATACCTCAGGTGTTGCTACTGAAATTTGATTTATAATTCAGTAATGTTTAGCAATTAATTATAAGAACTGCAATTTTACTATCAAAGATTATTTTCTTCTCAAACAGAAATAATGGAAACCAATATTCCATTTCGACCTTATTACTATAAACATTAACTGAACTCATCTGTCATTACATTGGAAGTCTTGAATTCGGAAATCTCGATGAAAGAGTCAATTACTAAATACTGTAACCTACCATTTTCTGTGCCTCTCAATGGTCCGGACGGACTTCCGCCCGTGGAGACTCCTTCGTCTTCGCTGTCGCTCGAGCTGCCGTCGCTGGGACTGTAGCTGCGCCTGCTGTTGGTTCGAGCGATCTTTGGTCCACTGTTGGTACCATTGTTATTATCGTGAGTCCTTGGCTGGAGTTTGTCCTGCATATTTTTCACGTGCAGCCTCTGCTGCTGCATCGAACCCACAGAAAAGTCCAAAGGCTGGTCGATTTCCGACTGAGCGACCTGAGCCTGGTGCCTAGGCACCTGACATATCGCTGTCTGACTCTGGGTGGCCGGGTGGTTGCCGACAGAGGTGGTCTGGTCAGGATGTCCAGGCGAACTCCACCACTGATGACCACCCTGAATAGACCGCCAAGCTTCGATGGTGTTGTTATTTGTCGGACTGGTCTGTTTCTTCTTCTGCTGCGGCTGCTGTTGCTGATGGCTCGGCTGGCTTTGCAAGTTATTGTTTTCCAGCAAGTGCATGCTAGGGGTTTGCGTCATCGACGTGGCCAAGCCGAAGCTCGAGGGCCCGACGCTCGGCGGGCTCGCGTCCTGGCGCTGCCGATGGTGCTGCTGTTGCTGGTGCTGCTGGTGCAAACGGATTTGTTGCTGCTGCGGTACGATCACCGGGGGCGGAATTTGCCGAACGGTACGCGCGGCTTCCGCGACCCACCGGCGCACCGCCTCACTGTCGAGACCCGCCAGCCCTGCGGATTTTACCTTCGCCTGGACGCTGGGTACGCCTGCTGATAACCCCTTCTCGGGTATCAACGCGAGGACCCCGGTGCCCGCCACCGCGACCCTGGGATCCGTAATACCCCCGAAAGCCGACAACGCCGCGAGATCCAACGTGGTCGCTCTGGCTTGAACGACGCCAGGTGTCAAAGGTCAAGAGCGACCTGAACGGTTACCCGGGTCTCCGAACCACAGCCAATCCTGAAAAGTTAAACTAGGCCTGGAAGAAGGTCGATTTACTTTTGCACTTCTAAGCGACCGTGTATAGTCATGTACGTGAATTCAACTGTACCCCCTGACGGTTATCTTTCGTGCACTAATTGAAATTCGTCTCGAACCCTCGTATGCCGTGTTCAATTGATTCATAACTGTCACAACCCACGTCATGAAACACCGATAATGATCTGCGCGACACTGTAAGCACCGAAATCGAGACCGCGACAGCGCCACCACATGACTGTCTGTCAGACCACGTGAGAACTGTCATTCGGTCTGTGGTTCACCGTCGACACCGAGGCCTCGCCTGGGTCCATGATCAGAGTCACTCTCGCAAGCAACACCACCTTGCAGTTCCTGTCACCAACAAGCGTCTCCACTCACAGTCGCGAAAAACTGTCAAACTGTCACTCTACGTTCTCCACTTGTCGGGCCCACTGCGATACCAACTATGACCTTGGACCTTACCAGTCACCGTGGCATGCTCCGAGGGAAGCCAACGACGTCTCGCGCCAAGTTATCGGAAGGAACAAGAGGAGGAACGAGCGAGGAGCGCGAAAGTGCGGCAGATTGGGCTCGATGTTGTCGCGTGCATGTGTGCAGCTACACTAGGCTCTTAAGCTGCCGGCACACGGACGCCTGTGATGGTCCGTTCGCTCGTCCGGCCACGAGGTGGGGGAGTCGCGCGGACGCTCGGCGAAGAGAAAGAAGAAAGATGAAAGAGAGGAGAAAAAAGGCATAAATATCAGGAGAAGGTCCGCCGACCACTCGGACGGCGCAACGAGTGGGGCGCCGGCCGCGACCGGTGGGGAGCCGCGGCGCCAATCCCGAGCGACCGCGACGGCTCCCGACCACGCCTTTGCTTTCGCGAATCGCGAGTGCGCCTTTGCCTCGTGGAATCTGCAAGAATCGGCGACCGAGCGGCAATTTGCATAGAGCCGATAATGCAACCACGGCCAATCATCGGCCCGTTCGCTCGGAGGCACACGCTCTTATTGGCCCAGACCGTCCTGCTTAATTAATAATTCAACAGACCAGACATGGCACGTATGAATGAATACTGCACCCGTTTTCTGCCAACATCCGACGACGGCCGTTCCTCGTGTCTTCGTCGTCAGCCTGCTTTTGTCACAGCCGACTGAACACCGGACTTCGTTCCGACTCGGACGTCCAATTAATATGACCGTATAGATTAGACGATAATAAGACGAGGCTCGATTTTATCCCGGAATGCAAACAAAGGGAGAGAGAGAGAGAGAGAGAGAGTCTTCGAGAGCGAGTGGAGGGCGAAGGCCTGGCACGAGTTGTCGCGCGCACCCGACACCCGACAGGTACATCGCGATAGCTGATATAGCTATCCCCTGTCTGAAAAAACATTTAAATTCGTCATGCGCAATGGCGTAATAAAAAAAGCACTTTAAACCAATTCTCATTGGTCCGAAGGTACGAGCGCCCACCCCCGGAGGCGCCACGGCGCTTAACGCGCCACGATATTCTTCCCCAGCCCCGTGCTTTTTCTTCCTTCTTATCGTGCTATCATATTTCCATACAGCGAAGCTATCCCCCCAACAAAGGCATTCGAGATCCGCGAATCTGGCATGCGCAGTGCTGCGTCTAAAAGGTGTTTTAAAGTGGCTCTTATTGGTCATAGAAGAAACTACCGCGGCCCCCACCCGGAATGCCTTTTCTTTTCCTCTTTTCCCTATTCTTCTTCCTGTTATCACGTCGGCCCTGCCTGCCCCGTCCTTGTCCCTCGCTCCAGACGAAAGCCGCGCGCCTCCAGCCACCCCCGATCGGCTCCCACGCGGATCTCGGCGGAGAGACGCGAAGGAAAGGGGCAGCCCGCGTGCCCCACCGCCCCTGGCGCAGGGGTGGAAGCGTAAGAGAAAGGAGGGAGGAAAGCGGACCGCGTATTGATTTTAATGACGACCCCACCATCGCCGGGACGTCGGCGTCGCGGAAATTCAAGAAACAAGCGCGAACGCTTCGCATGCGTTTGTCTTCTTTGATAACTGACGGCCTGCTTCCTCACCCCGCGACCCATTCGTCTCCGCTCCCCCGCATGATGGTTTGCCAAAGTTTTACGAATCCCCGATGCAAAGACGCAGTATGGACCGCAACCTACAGCTGCGGAAGAGGTTACGACTGCTGAGTTTAGCTTCATTTCATGAAATACTCATAACTGTTATCGCAGGGAATCGTACTGCAGGTGACGTAGACGATGTGATAGAAGTAACGATTGTTCGGCTCGAACGATTCATTCGGGAACAAGCAGGTTCCATAATTCAATCCTACCTGTTAACTGTTTGCAGTAAGGTGACGAGTCAAGTGGCGGAAGATTGGTCGTGGGGTCGAGGACCCTAATCTGAATACCGTCAACCCTTTTTTCAAGCTCCTTTTTTTCACGTACGCGCGCGTGTCCCCCCCTTTCTTAATGCTCCGAGGCAGGTATTTGCATGGCTCGACTCCGCAGGTGCCCGTCGCGAGCCCTTTTTTTCATATTCAAGAGGGTGAATTAAAAGCTAGGGGTTACGCTGTATGGAAATAACTGCGGATACCTGGCTGTAAACTGTGCATAATGTGCGTCCCGTAAAGGGTTTCCCGGCGGGCCATTAAAACCACTTAACCACGGCAGGTACAAAATGATAACTTATTTGTTGCCGAGTCAAAGAGATTTGTAACTGAAAGCAAGTTATCGTCATTCATACTTGTCGATTGTAAGTACGTTCGAAGTATACTTAGGTGCACAGCGTTTTCATTTTCTTTAATTTGAAATACAAAATCTTACTTCAGACAACTCTTAAATAGCAAATATATATAATAAAAACGCAGTTGAAAATGGAAATAAACACTAATAACGATAGCGAAGACGTACTGTTTGTAAACAATTGATAATAGCCCGCGCATTGGAATTAAAATATCCATTTTTACCGGCGTGTAATTGTCGAACGAGCGTATAAATAATTCCGACTCACGTTGTCCATATGCTTGCATTCGCGGCAATAAAAACATAATTAAATGGAAATGCGCTTGAGGATGAATTTCGCTTCTGCCTTTTTTTGCATCGCTTCATAAATTTACAATCGTGACTCGGGGAAATGCTCGCTCGAACGAACATCGCAGAAGCTGGAAGATAAAGACGATGATTACGATTGACCAATAAAGGCGAGTATATTCCGCGTTAAACGTAAACACTTTTGAATGCTTTACGCAGCCTGACCCCGTGACCCTCCCAGGAACGACCTGACGGTCCACGGTATGTGAATGGTTAGGCTACTATTCGACCACCTGCGGCTCCTGACATCTCAAGTAACGACAGCGTCTGGCTTAACGCGTTCTACAGATCTACTAATTCTTCAATAAAGATTACAAGGTGCCATCTATTTTATTTGACATTGTAACGCTCACCTGCTAAAATTGCTGAGGATCGACGTGTAATCGTTTCGGGGAACGTGTCTTAAAAGATTATAAGTTGCTGGTGTTGTAATTAAAAAGGAATGCAATAATTTGTGTAAAAAAAGGAAAAAAATTTTGAAAACGCGTTCTATTTGACGCACGATTGAGTAGAGTTAAATAGAATAGAAAATCGTAACCTCTGAACGATAGCAAATTAAATGCAAATTTTTATTTCTCCATTTGTTATTTAGCTTTGGAAGTTGTAGTTTTCTGTTATATTTGATATTCCTCAGTAGTGTGCTGATAACGACTCAGTTGTTTGTAAATTTTTATTAAACTAAATCTGTTTTTCTTTTCAATTTATTTATTTAATGTAAAAGAATAGTTACGTTGAAACAATTTTGTTGATTCTACAAAAACCTTATTTCTATTAACCAATTTCCTCAACATTTCGACAACACAGTTTTTGAACTCGAAATTTACAAATTTATATCTAACAGTTTAACAGTGTTAGAAAAGTATGGTTTTATCTCTTCGTTATTGATCAGTTTAATCATTTTTGGTTTCTTTATTGTAATTTTAACTGCAATGTTTTTGTTTCAGTAAGCGAAAGAAAAAATTATTAATTTTAACGAATATTATAGAGAATGCTATGTTGATTCAACTTTGAATAACGAACAGCAATACAAATGTTGGCCTAAAATTTGTTCCATTCGTACGATAACTGTTAAATGGTTATTAATACCTCATATTTTTACCGTGGATCCTTTTTTAATACCATTCGAATTTCAATTGTATTAATTTATGCCAAGGTTTCGATTCCAAATTAAAAATATTTGTAACGCCACCAAAATTATTATTGAAATATTTTTATTAATTAATTTATTATTGTCAATGGAGTTTCGAAACAATTGTTTCCGTAAAAACAAAGCATGATAATATTTCTTGTTTTCGCATTATATAATGCTCATTGGATATCCATCATTAGACTCTTTACTGAAAAAATTAGAACTTTTATTATTTAATTAACTTGATTCCTTGATTGCGCGTAAGCCGATAAGAAATCCATTATAGTATCAAATCATATTTTACTTTTTGTATTCTATTCACCAGCATAAATAGTCGAACGATAAAATTAAATGAATGCGTTATCTATGTTTTAACAAAACACAAAGAAGTCGGCCGGCAAACAGAATTTATTTTATTAAAATCACGTATTTTTAAACGGACAATCACGTGTTATCAGATTTTATAATCCAATTACGTTACGTCACATTTAGTTACTATTCGGATCGATAACACAGGTTCTTGCAACACTGACACAGATTAGTTATGACGCACATCTTACTACCATTGTACTTCATGTCAAACAATGACAGCGGTATTTCCCTTTTACGTCGGATAATTGTAATTAATCGATCGAATATTTTCCTTTCTCACCGTTCCGATAAGCAGCGCCTGTTGTTTCATCAATCTCTAACCGGAACAGAATATTTGCTTTTCGTTTTATCAATATTTCTTCCCAATGTGGTAACAACAATCGTTTCGTCTGCGTGACTACTAGACGGGAAGAAATGATCGATTTAAACCGCACTGAAAAAACCATATTGTAACTACCGCAACACATATTGTAAGGTGAACAATTTCATACAGTAAACTGTTTATGATATTATACCGTAACTAACTTCAGCCAATGGCATTGCTAGATTTTTTTATTTCGACTAATAAGCATACTGGACATTTTACAATCTATATTGTAACATATCAGTATTGCTTAATAATATTCAATGAACAATTCCAATGTTAAAAATTAATGCTATCTACAGTTCACTGAGAAAACCATATTGTAATTACCACAACACATATTGTAGCTTGGACAATTTCATATAGTGAACTGTTTACGATATCATATCGTAACTAATTTCAGCAAGTGACATTGCTAGATTGCTTTACTTCGAAGAATAAGTATTCTGAAAATTTTACAATCCATATTTACATGTATCATATTCTTATTGTAACATATCAGTATGACTTATAAAAATTCAATGAACTATTCCAAAATTAAAAATTAATTTTATCTAAAGTTCACTGAGAAAATCATATTGTAACTACTACACACATATTGTAACATGCATAATTTCATATAGTAAACTGTTGTTACTAACTTTAGCCAATGACATTACTCAATGTAAATTTTACATTCCATATTGTACACTATTGTCTTCTCAGTACAATTATCGCATATGTGATGTTATTGATGTTCATGCTAATTATGCTTATGATATTTATGATAATCGTGATTTAAGATATATTATAATAGTAACTATACATTTTAATTATATGATTTTATATGATAATCGTGATTTAAGATATATATTTTGACAGTAAACTGTTTACGATATCATATCGTTACTAATTTTAGCCAATGATATTGATAGATTACTTTATATCAACTAATAAGAGTACTGTAAATTTTAAAATCCATATTGTATGATATCGTTTTCTCGGTGCGACATTTATGTTAATGTTGCGCTGAAAAATCGTTATTTAGTGTCCGTTTTTATCGTAATCCAAAATTAAACATTTTCAACATATTTTTTCACATTGAGTCAACTTTACGCACCGTTGACTCAATGTAAGTTCTAAAAAAATGTTTAAAAACAAATGCAAAAAATGTAAAGAAATAATAGATAATCAAGTATTAAATGTTATTTACATCGAACTTCAAAGTATATTTGAATTTACTCAATTTTACTTGAACCAACTAAACTGTAATTGATTTCCTCAGTTTACGCAAATAAAAAATATTATCGTATCTATTTAACTTGATTTTTACTTCATTTAACTATTTTTCTTTGAGTCATTTTTTCACGCAATGGTTTCAAAGTTGATTTTCTCCGGTAATTTCGAAACACAAAAGCTGTCAACGCCGTGACCAAACTATTGTCAAAATTATTTATGACCGTCGGTCGTTGGTTGTTGCAGGTATAGTTAACAGGCTGCAATCGCTTTAGGTCAAATAATACACAAATCTTCAAAAATATTGTGACAAATTGTGGTTCCAGAATGCGGGTACTCGCGACTTTAATTTTCAATGTAAAGCCACTCATGAAATATCTTTTTTATTCTCATTTTCATGCTTTTTTTGTGCGAGCAAGCAACACGTCGATTGTGCAACGTGAAAGAAAAAAAAAAAAAACGTAAACAAAAATACGTCACTAGATACTGGTCGGGGGAGAGAAACACGTAGACGCACCCCCCGCAGAAGCGTGAACGGTTTTCGCCCGGAAAGCCCTCGCGAGCGACTCTGAAGTGGTCCATTATGCACGAAATTAGAGGTTTCCATCTGAGAAAAGAGTCCGAAAAGAGGAAGAAAAAAATGTTCCTTTCAACGACTTTCCTTCGATCCTTACACAGGAGCCGCAGCTGCTTTTGCTTTTGATATTATTTGCTATCAGAGATTCATGGAATCTGGGTCAGCGAAAAAGGCGCGAGGAAAAAATTTTAAGTTCACTCGACGCGCGCTGCAAAGAAGAACTAGGCACACGTTTTTTATTTCCTTCTTTTTCTCTCTTCGGATAATTTCATTTTGCATAACGAAAAAAAAAAAAAAAAAACATTATGCCGAGGAATACTTTTGTATAGTTATATTGCGTTTTGAACTTTGAATACTTTTGTTTTGACAAATAATTATTTGGAGGTGTTTCAATGTTTTGAAAAAAAGCCACGTGGAATTAAAATAAAAAAATTGAAAATTTTGTTATTTATTTATTTTAAAGTTGGCACATTTTGGTTTCGTATTCTTCAAATTAAAATTTTGTTTAAACAAAAATTTTAAAAATCGCGAATGTTTTTACTGAAAGTCAAAACTGATTTATTATGAGAAGAAAAATCAATGAAGTAAAATTAGTAAAATTGGTGAAAGTTTGTTCATAAGTTAATTTTGGTTGATTAAATTTTTTTAATATAATCAACTTTATAATGTATAAAAATGATATTTATTTCATAACCATTTAACTTACTACTAATATATTTATGTAAATTACTTAATTAAAGTAATAACATCTACATAATTAATACAAATTTAAATGAAATTTTTATAAATGTAAATTTAATTGTACTAGGTAACAATATTTTAGCAAGAAAGCAGTATAAAAATTGTTGACAAAAAAGAGAAAAAAAATGGCAATCGAAATTTGTCTACACGCAACTTTATTACAAAGTAAATAACAACGCGGTGAATAAGATGAAGCGGAATTTTTTGTACGGTCAGTTAAGTACGATACTCGAAAGAAAAGAGACGAGCGCAAACGAGCGCGCGATTTAGCAAGCAATCGCACATAATAAGTATGTAAATGCCTTGAGAAACGAATCAACCACGGTATAAAACGTCATCCTGCATAAGCATAAATATATATCTTAAGAGCGGAGGTGCAGAGCACGCGGAGTTAACGACGCTATCCCGAATCTGTCCGAAACCGTCCTTGATCTGACGTAATTACTACAAAAGGAACCGCTTATTTTATAATCACACGCTACGCCGTACATTCCCTCGTGAGTAATAACGAGCGTGTCCGAGAAAATTATCATGTCGTCTAGAAATTTAGTTTCCGGTTTGTTCGCGCGGTTTTACGTAGACGCGATGTTTTAAATCAAAACTCGAGTACAAAGTTACGTTGATTGATTGTATTCGTTGTTAATTAAGCATTTCTTGTTTTACGATCAAAAGTTGCGCATTTTTTCCAAAGAGTTTGGTTATGTGGTTTTGAGGTTAAGTTTACGTCACGTTTGGATAGCTAGGTTGAGAAAATCGTATTGCAATGTATATGTTGCATTTATTTTCTATCGATGTAGGTGAAATAAACTATATATAATGCAGTATAAATTTGATAATTTGTACTGTAATTTACTATGTGCTTCGAGATTGACGCGATCGATTCTAGACAGCGTCACCTACAACTCAGATGGAATTATTGTAAATAGGTTATAAATTACTACATGAAATGCATACTTATTATTTTTCAGAAAGTAGGCTCTTTTATCGCATGTGTTTGGAATTTCAATAAATTTTACTGTCTTGTTATAATTATAGCTATTTACTTTTTATGTTATAACTATAGCTAGTAACTTTTATAACCTAGTTCTCTCAATCCAAGTAGTAATGTTAAAAATTACATCTGCTTAACCCTGTTAGAGAAAATGTTTTTTTTAATATTAAAACTTGAAACATTCTTCTTGACAGTTATTTCATGAATGTGAAGTTTTCCACGTGGAATTATCCGCATGATTCCAAGTTTTGAAATATTCGAACAAATTTTATGTATATTTCAACAATAAATTCGAAGTATATACATATACTTCAAGCAGATTTTAAATACATACTTTTACTTTACTTTTTTTATTTAATTTTTTCCAAATTTTATATCGTGTGGATGTTTTCACGTGGAAAACTTTACATTCACATTTATTTCTTACATTTTAATTTAAATGATAAACAAAGCAAATCATTGAATCATCAATTCAACTCCAAATATCACACCCAAAATATACATCTTTTCCGTATTCACAAAGATTTCACGTCTCAACGTACTTTGCAATGGTTGATTTCGAAGAATTACCTGCAGTTTCAAAAATTACGACGCTATAAAAAAAGTAAAAAAAAAAACACTGGCGGCATAATGTTGCAAGCCAAAGACGCCGAAATCCCGTCCTCCGAGTTTTTTTTTTTTCTTTCCTAGGCAAATAAATGGCATGAAAATTCGTGTTTCAAATCACAAATGACGCATTACCTATGAACGACGTAAAAAATGCTCATCGTAAATCAAAAACATGCCATTTACCGTCAAAACCCCGGACCTGCACCGAGTCGTCAAAGCAAATTGCCCGGTAACTTACAATCTCTATAACGCGGCGGAGAAAAAAAATCTTTCTGTTTACATTATCAAATGATGTTCCACGCGTTTTACTAATAGATCCATTCGAATAATAAAAGCATCGGTTTTGCATTTCCGGGAAGACCTGAAATTGCTCAGGTATCAACGCGAGCCTTGAAAACTAACGGAGAAGAAAAGAAAAGAAAACGACTCTGAGGAGATGTTCGAAAACGATATGGAACGATCTGTTGATATCTTTGTTTCGAGTTGCAAACATTAGAACCGAATTTCGGGTTGTTCAAAGGAAATTTAGTGAGAAAATAGGCGCGAAGAGGGTAAACTAATGATGACAAAATGGAAGATAAAAATCAGTACATCAAAACGTATATAAAGTTCCCGATTTCAGTAAATCGAAGAGGAAAATTATGAAATTCAATTTTAAAATAAAAAATAAACATAGAATATTATTTACCGATTAATTATTATTTGCAGAATCATTTCAAATTAATCTAATTGATGGGATTTTCGTTTACCAATGAACATTGGACAATTTAGAAAAATAGAAAGACAATCGGTTAATTTCTTTGTATTTCACAATTTTAACAAGTAAATAATAAATGGTAAATGTGCATTCGCAGAATATGAGAAATGGAAGGAAATTGTCGGAAAAATAATTCGATTGATATAAAGTCGTATTTCCTTTAACGACAAGTTACATGCAAGTCTTGTCTTGCGAAGAACGTTAGACTTTATTTCATAAGCGCAGTTTTTCGCTGCATTGATATAGACACACTCACACAACCGAGAGTAAATGCCGCGCATTTCACATGTGCCATCGCTTAAGCACGCATGTTCCTAGTAACGATTGAATTTTAACTAGCGTCAGATCCGCTGATTAGAAAACACATTGTTTTACAGGAACAGTTAAGTTTCTTTCTCTGCTACGAAAATAAGTACATAAATCATGTGAAAGACGTCGATCTGAGACATGTTCATTGAATTCTCATAGAAAATACGAAGGGTCGCGTGGTTAATTGATTTTTCATTATTTTTATCAATCAATCTCAATCGAATGATCTTAATTTCAATCGACGACATTGCTGCCAACTTATAGCTATATGAATTCATAAAGTATGATCATTAATTTTATGAATTAATATGATTGATAATGATCGGTTAATGAATTTAACATCCATTTTAATTAATAGTATAGACAATTATTTGATCAGATACAGGTGTTAATTTACAATAAGAAAACCAAATAGTAAAAGTTATTTTTTAAGTGGTCAAACTACCGGTTTACCAGTCAGATAGTTGATTTACTATTCAAGCAATAGCTTATACTGTATGGTTCTCTTTATGTTTAAAAAAGTTATCTAGAATAATGCAAATTCAAACGATTTCAAAGTGAATACTTTTAAATTCGTAGTTAAATTTGCTGAATGTGCAATAAAACGCAGCAAAAAGGTCACAAAGAAAAATGTAACGCAATTCTAACTTGATCTATTCATTACATAATTCGCAACCTCGCTTGTCCCAACATGTGTAAATTCAACACTACACTGAGAAAATCATATAGTAACCTCCACGGCAAATATTGTAATGTGGACAATTTCATACAGTTTATATTTTTTTATTTATTTATATATTTATAATTATATACAAATATATAATTATGTATATATTTATATGTTTACGATATCATATCGTAATTAACTCGAGCAAATGTCATTGCTAGAATGTTTCATTTTCCTGTTTTGTTCCAGGTTAACATATCCATATTGTAACCTATTCCAATATTAAAAAATAATTCTATCTACGGTTTACTGAAAAAATTGTAACTACCACACACATATCGTAACGTGCACAATTTCATATAGTAAACTGTTTACAATATCATACCGTAACTACATTCAGCCAATGATATTGCTATATTGCTTTATTTCGACCAATAAGCGTAACGGAAATTTTACAATCCATGTTATACGATATCATTTGGTGCAATCATCGCAGTTGTGATATTTTTGATATTCATAATGTTTATGCTCATTATAAAGCTTTTAATATTTATAATAATCGTAGTTTAAAATGTAAATTTAAACAGAGATTTTTGATGAATTAACACACTGAAAAACCCATATTCTAACCACTACAACACATATTGTAACGTGTACAATTTCATATAGTAAACTGTTCACGATAACATATCGTAACTAGCTTTAGCCAATGGCATTGCTAGATTGCTTGAATTCTTCCAATAAGCGCGATGGAAATTTCACAATCCTTATTGTACTGTTTTCTCGGTGTATCGATTCAACAAATACAACGTAACTCACTTTAAAACGAAATTATCATTTCTCCCCTCCATCATCAGCCAATTATTATCAAACGCACGAACAAAACCCTCATTTCGACCGGGATACCTAAATTCATTATCCGAGATTGTCGCTTTAGTTATTCATTTCTTTGTTACGTCGCCGATCGATATCTATTTAATCGAACGACCCGAATCGGGCTACGGAAGAAGAAACGCAAATAGTTTCGTCCGGCGCGATGAAACGCGAGGGCGATACTTTGAGCGACGAAGGATGGCGTAATTCGTGCACGGCCCTTTATCCAGCGGAATATTCACTGGATTAAGGTAATTGTCCGGTTGCGCGAGGTTACGGGAGGACGTGCGTGCGTCACGCACGCTTCAAATGATATCGCGTTGGCGTGGGCGTGCGCGCTTGATCGCATATTCACGCGCGTGCACCGCTCAAACTTCAAACGTGAGAAAGACGCGACGACGCTGCGCTTTACATAATCCGCGAGGTTGCGAGGGAGGGGGAGGGGGGTCGCTCGGAAAACGATGAGAATGTTTTCCCTTTTTCAGTTTAGTTTAGTTTAGCAATAGAACGAGAAGGGGAGGGGGTGAGCTCGGAAAACGATGAAAATGTTTTTTCTTGTTTAGTTTAGTTTAGCGAGGGTACGAGGGGGAGGGGGGATTCGCTAGAAAAAGGATGAGAATGTTTTTCGTTTTGTTTCTCTTTCTGTGTAATCAGTTCGCATGATTGATGTTGCTTTTCTATGAATAAACTCGCAGATAATTAGGCTTTATATGGTAAAAATATCGTATGAAAGGCTGATTCACTTCAGCTTTGAGAAAACCAAGAAGTGGAAGTATAAATAATTTAGAAGGTACTGTAGTTATAAATGGTAAAATATATGTTTTTAATAAGCTACACTAGTTTTACTATTTCAATAAATTTATTCTATATTTAAACAGTAACTTTTGGTATTAGGTAATTTGTCGTAGATTTTAAAATATAAGGATTAAGGACCGCCATTTATTGAGAATATTTAAGGTTTAAACAACGTTTCTCATAGACGCTGAGAAAATTTGACGTTAAACGGTAAAAACAGTGTCTCATTTTGAGACATTTTTGGTAAATGAGACACTGAAAGCGTCTCGATGGTGACGAATTAAAACATTTTTAACGTCTTAAACATAAAAAATGCCTCAAGTTAACAAAAAAAAAAAAATCAGGTAACAAAAAATTAACAAAATTATTACTTCAAAAAAATGAAGTGTTATATTTTCATATTTATTTACATTATAATTTGATTTCTTCATGGAAAGAAAAATTGGACAATTTCAGTAAATACATTCCATGTACTCAATATAACATTGTTATTACTGCACTCTTGGAATTCTACATTTTCAGTTAAAATGTAGAATTCCGGGTCAAAATTTATATATTGTACGTCGGAATGTAAAATTGTGTGTTGAAATAAAAATTTCTGCATCAAAAAGAATGTTTTGAGAGTGTAGTATATATAATTTATATGCATGAATATATCAGTATATAAAAAATATATAAATATTGGCATATATATATGTGCCTGAAGTTTGCCACGGGGCAAATTGCCACACGTTTCTGACTAAGAAAATTTTCTATGTTCAAAAATTGAAATCGACTAAATCGACAAATACAACAATAAACATAGTGAAAAATATAAATTAACACGAAAAATTATCGATTTAAATTTTTAAACTTAGAAAATTTTCTAAAACAAAACCAATATGTGTGGCGATTCGCCACGTGGCAAACTTCAAGCTCATCATATATATAGTATATATAATGACTAATATAAACAATAATATAATTCAATAAAACGTTTTTATTGCATTGAGACTTATACTTTATTTTTTCAAAAAAGTTATACCCTTTCAGTTCCTCACTCCGCTTACCAATTTCACTCGAAGTTAGCCGAATTGGTATAAATTGTCCAACGAAGTAAATACCAAATTAGTAAAATCATTTTAACTTTATCATACAGAGTCCTTTCCTTTTTTAGTCCAGCACCACGTACCATTTTACGATATGTCCAACTAATATTGGACTAAATTATATATACATGTTATCAATATATATGTAATTAATATATATGTAATAAATATATATGTATATGAAAATATATATATGTAATTGTCGTTCATTAATAAACGTTGGAAACTTCCCGACGTCCGAAGGTCCCAGCGAGACGTATCTAAGAGCGGGTGCCTAGAGCTCGCGAGCAATGCGAGCGATTCATTTTTGTCGTTGCCCGGGCTGAAATTGGAACAGGTTCGGGTGATCCGCGCGCTTGGGAACGACGCGGTCATAATCAGTGGCGAAGTAATTAAACATCGGGGCGTTGTCGACGCTCGACTTCTTGCTCGTCATGGTAACGACATTCGTGGAAGCGAATGGTAAATGGCCGACATGCACACAGGCGCATACGAGATGAACACAAATGCGCGCGGCTCGGATCAAAGCGCCGCCGAGCTAGTTGAGCCACTTAACGTCTCGAGTTTTCACATTAGCGAGGCAAAAGTCAGCCGACGCCTCGCGACAACGCGAGCGCGACTCTCGTGACGAGCGTCGTTTCATTCGGCAATCGGCAAACTGTATCGTTTTATGCTTCCAGGAATTGCGGCCGAATGGGACAATTGAAATCCTTGAATCAATTAATTCCACGCGTCACGTCATGAGCCGCGAGGCACTTTTCACCGATCAACATTGCGATTTCTGGGTGAAAATGGTCGAGGGAGTTTTCGTCCGAAAGAAAAAGATTTGATATGGTTTGGTTACCTTTTTTCGGTCGCCACCTGCGCGAAGAATTGTTTGATTTGTGCCTGCGCATTTTATTTGGTTATTTTGAGGTTTATTAAGGGAAATCGATCAACATTTGATTAATTCAATCAAATATTTAGTTGGTCGGACATTAAGAGTATGTCGTATTGAAAGATATCGGAAGATTCCTGCATTACCGACGTTTGAGTGGTTTTCGTTGTTTAATACAATAATTAAAATTGAAAATAAAAACGAAGAGGACCGATTGATTCTCTTATAAATTTTCTTAAATTTTATATCAAACAACTTCTTTTTCAGACAATATTTTGTACGAAAAACTGACCGCAGTTTTTTATATGGTTCAACTAATCTAAAAAATATAGCCAAAATCTACGAGAAAGTTTTCTCGCGAAATGTTATCTAAAAAATTCATTCTTTTGCATATAACTGGAGGAAATTTAACGACGAATCGACCTATTCTCATTGTTTTTCGTTTTTACGTTCTATTTTCATATGAAGGTTTTGGCGCCAATTTTGAAATTCAAATTTCGTAATCCAGTATAACATCCTCTTAATCCTTCGATTTGGTTGTTTTAATCGAAGATTTGGTCGATTCGACCAAACATTTAGTTGGTCAAATATAGACCCTACAATTTGATTGGTCTAATCTAAATCCAATAGATTTCACCATATCTTCCTTTCAAAAATTCTTATTCTTTGAAACTTAGTAAATTTACAATTTGGATAATACAGTGACGAAATGATTACTATTTAATTTATATTTTCACATTAACATACCTACTACATCACACCGTTTACTCCTATTGGTTCAAATATAAAATTCGTCACCGATCAATTTCCGAAGTCACGTTTACGATTCGATAATTTTTATAGCAGATGGACATCGGAAAGTTCAAATAAAGATCTTCGACATTCTTTATTAGACTTTTTTGACTTTCATTAAACGTTAATAAGACGTTTCAACAGGTTTTCAGCTCTTCGTGAGAAAATGAAATTTTAATGAAAAAAAGTCGTTTTCTATAATGAAAAGTTTAACATGGGATAATATTGGTGACGTATAAAATAAAGCCTTAGCGAGACTATAATAAACCTGTTTGCAATTTTTATCCGATGAACTATGTATGGTAAAATGTTTGTATGACAAAGAAAAAAGAATGGGCCGCACTTCTTAAGTGCGTCTGCTCTTAATTAAGCTCACGTTGTTTTTTCTTTTTTAAATTAAAGAATTTTAACAATGATCCGTGTCAAACTATGCAGTTCTAAACGCTGCTATGCAGTAGAATTTGTAGTTCGTTCGAAGAACGCATTACGAAATTAAAAAAACAAAAAAAAAATGAAAGAGAAAAAGAGATTACACAAGCCGACGCCTTTCACACGAAGATGCTGGAATCATATATATAAGTTAAGATGTAAGTTTATAAGGAAATATTGTTTACACTCGGAATTGAATTATTATCAAAAGAAGTAATAACGATAATAATAATAATAATAATAATAATAATAATAATAATAATAATAATAATAATAAAAATAATAAGTTTAAAATAAACGTAAATAGATACGAAAAAAATTGATATCACATTAAATAAATAATTTTGTATAAATTTCTTGATTTTGGTTTAAATAAAAAAATATACATAAACAAACTTGTTTTAAACAGGAAAAATGTATGTTATTAATATTTTTAACAAAATCAATAGTAATTTATTTGATTTTCGCAGTTCTTTCTATTATGAATAAATATCGAATATTTGTCAAATTTTGTATTATTCAAAGATACATATCTTCGTTCATAGACAGTCAATTTAAATGAAATTTTCTTCGGCGCGCAAAAGAAATCAAATCGAAATAACTCATTAAACTTAGATTGTTATTAATATTAAAACACGTGTTTACGTTGGACGTTGTAAAAGAAATCCAGTTGACAGTTTTTTAATTTTGAGTAAGTAAGACGTAAATAAAATAAATTTGTTTCGCGCTAAAAAATTTTTTACTCGAATCGACTGTCTGCGAACGAAGTTAGGTCTTTTTAAATATTGCCAAATTTCGTGCCATTTCTAATGGTGCGTTTTTTTTTTCTTTTTTTCATTATCGTATTATAATAGTTTATTAATACGGTTTTCTTAAAGACTTTGTTATCTTTATCACGTGAATCGAAAGTATAAAAACATTATTGCATTAATACATCAACAACCCATATTGGTTTGTGCATATTTTTTCTTTTTTTTTTTTCGAGATAAAAAACTCTCATTGATCAAGAGTTCCCACCATTTCGTCACAGATCCTTAGCTTTCATGCAAATATTGATTCGAAAAAAGTGCTATTGTTCGACGCATCTGCATACACTTTTTTACGACTACTTTTTTTTTGACGCCTGACAGTTGGCCAGATACGCTCGGTCTGAAATCTCCGAAAATCAGGAGCGAAGGATTTATCTCTCGCTTTTTTCCCTCCCCGTGACCACTTTTACCAGAATTTCCATAACGAATTCATTATGTGATATGATATGTGACATTATTCACTGTTTATCTTATTCATTTCTACACCTAATTATATTATACATCGATATACATATATATATATATTTGTTAAAATCTGTAAAATAAATTAAATTTAAATTTAATGGATGGACAAGTTTATTTATTTTATGATTGAAAATGTTTCTATTAAATTTGATAAATAATGTTATATATAATGTGTATTGTATTTTACCGATATTTTCAATAAAAAAAAAGAAGATAAAGTGTAATTGAGTCATTTTAAACTAAAAATAGTGACTTAGCTATTTAAATACCAGAATCATGATATTTTTATATCATAATTTTACTTTTGAAATGTATGAAAAAAGCAATTTTTTAATTATTTACATTTTTTTAGTTTCCTCATTAATTATTATTTTATTATTTTTACTTAACTGTTTGTTTACATTTCAAATATTATTAAACGTAATTCGTAATATCACGTTAAAATTAAGTGAGAAATCCTGGTATTATGACAGTATATATACACACACTCATTATAAAGGACATTTTTGCGAATGTATATAATATGGGGAAAAAATTATGTATATATATTAAAATCAGATCAATTATAAATAGTCTTTTGATTATCTAAAAGTCATTTATTCGACGAACTATATATGTTTTTTTTTTTTTTTTTTTGCAAATCAAGATCTGAATGTTGTTTATTGGAATTGAATATAATTATTTTTCCGAACGACATTTAAAATGTAATTAGAATATTTCACGTAATTAACAACAACTGAAATTTACTTATCTATTTATACATATTCATTAAATTATTTTGCAAATTTTGTTTACGTTGTTTATGGCCACTGATGAAAATCAATTAAAAACTAGTTTCTTGCATTTTCATGTTTCTATTATTTTTTTTCTTCCATACTGCATATATAACTCCAATAATATAATGACGTAAATTGTTCAATCTGACTTATAAAATGAAGATGCTGACGTCAAATGTATTAATTAAAAAAATATATAATCGAAGCTAAATACTTTTCAAATTTTCTTTCATGAATATTTCGTTCTTTTCGAAAAAATAAAGATTCAATATTTACATTCAATATTCAACAATCAAACCATCAAAGTTAATGAATGTGAAATTTTCCACGTGAAAATATCTACATGATTTGAACTTTTGAAATATTTGAACAAAGATATATATTTTAACAATAAATTCAAAGTATATACATATACTTAAAGCAGATTTCAAATACATACTTGTACTTTACATATTTTATTTAATTTTTTTCAAATTTTATATCGTATGGATATTTCCACGTAGAAAACGTCACATTCATCAAAGTTAAAGTGATTTTTGGAACGTTTCCTCTAAAGCTCAAAAAATGTTCTTATGTGTCTTAAATTTGTCTTTTTTTTAATACCGTAATTTTCGCATGTTTTTTGCGTATTTTATTATTTATACATTTTCATCCAATATTATTTTATCAAGATGTATTTATGTAGAACTCAATTTTTAATCAATAATTCTAAACAACAAGAGCAGTCAATTTTTTACAAGAACATTCCAATCATTGTAAACAAAAATTTTTGCAATTTATTAGTGGGCGTATAAGTCGAAAGCTGCAAACATTACGAAATGATTAATTAAGTCGACGTTGGTCATACGGCAAACATGGCGCGCGAACGAATTCGACTATAAAATTAGATTTGCGACTAATTTGATGATGTCGGTGGCAATAAAGGCCCGTTATCTGAAGGCGATAAGGCGAAAAAGATCAAAGCGGCGCGCGCGAGTGCGACTCGGAGCCAGCGCGGCTTTTCGATTGTCCAAGTCGTGGGAGGAACGCGGATCTATGAATGGAAAATGAAACACGCTGCAAAAGAATCAAAATGCAAAAAGATCCGAATACAATGACCGCGCGGATACAACGCTTCCCTTAATAGCATTTCGCACGAAACAATCGAAATTATTTATGCAGTCGAATTTTCCAACGTTTATTAATATACGAAAATTAATTATATATAATTTGATAACATTTATTGTGATCCAAAATGAAAAATTATATTCTAGCTTCTTTTTGTAAAGTGCAGTTAAAAAATACTATCATTTGTACGAAGAAAAGTATATCAGATTTTTTTTTCGTTTACTAATAAACGTTGGAAACTTCAGGAACGTAATTATTTTCCCGAGGATAAAAAGTATAATAAACAACCTGTTAATGTGTACGATTTTCGCGAGCTGAACGTTCAACGTTTTAATTGTTCGGCTCCGAAAAATAGTGGTTGGTTTGATGTTAGTTATTTATTAGAGTGTGGTGGATATAATGTTGAAAAAGATGATTAAATAAATATACAAGGAACACATAATGCAACGGCTCCTTTTTCAAAACGTTATTCGTTGTACAAGATGAGTAATTATAAATCATTAGGAGGTGTTACGTAAAATATTTATTTTCAATTTTATAAATTTCGTCAATGTGAGGTCGCAACGTTGCATTCAACTTAGGGTTTTTTTTTTTTCGTTAGTTTGATATGATTATGTATGTAAATGTGATTTCGACATTGAAACCACGTTTATAAATGTGGATTCGTCATTTACATAAAGTAAACCACATTCATAAATGCAATTTCAGAAAAAAATATATTATTTTCACACACGAACTTTGCGAGTATAAACTCACAGTAAAATTCGTCATTTTCAAATCGAAATCAAAAAAGTGTGTAATTTGTCATTCTCACATTCAAACCACATTTATAATTATACAATTTGTCATTTCCCCATCGGAATCACATTGATAAATGTGGAACTTTTTCTTTCCACATTGAAACCACAATTCCAAATGTAGTACCAATCTACAATTTGTTATTACCACACTAAAAAACCACATCATTTTCACATTAAAACAATATTTTTGAATGTGAAATTTGTCATTTTCACATAGTAGCCCCATCCATATATGTGCGCCTGATCATTTCCACATTAAAACCACATTTTCAAAAGTAAATCTAAAATTTATATAATTATATATTAAAATAGGTACCAATCTAAAATTTGTTATTACGACACTAAAAACCACATTTAGAACTTCAGTAATATTGTGAAATTCGTAACTTCCACATTAAACCACAATGTGATGCAATGTGTTTTTGGTTCTTAATTATAAATTATACACAATTATAAATTATGATTATAAATTAAACACAACCGTTCGAATTAACCTAATACCGTCATATTTTCACACTTTTTTCCATATTAAGTAATATTTTCATACAAATTCGATTTTGTTTCATATGAATAAAACTTTTTTAGTTGACAATTCATACGTATGAAATTTGTCACTTTCACATCGAAACCACATTGATAAATGTGGATATTCTCTACATTGAAACCTCATTTCTAAATGTGGTATCAATTTTCAATTTGTTATCACCACATATATAAATGTAATGACATCGTGAAATTTACCGCTTCCACATTAAAACCACAATGTGGTGTAATGTGTTTTCGGTTATTAACATTGTAAATAAAATACAATTGCTCGAATTAACTTAATACTTAATACTTAATTAACTTAATGAACGAATGATCTTAATACTTAGTACTTAATTAACTTAATGAACGAATGAACTTAATACTCAATACTTAATTAACTTAATAAACGAATTAACTAAATACTTAGTACTTAATTAACTTAATGAATGAATTAACTTAATACTTAGTACTTAATGAACGAATTAACTTAAAACTTAATTTTTAATACTTTATACTTAATACTTAATACTTAATAAACGAATTAACTTAATACTTAATACTTAATGAACAAATTAACATAATACTCAATACTTAATTAACTTAATATGAATAAAACTTAATACTTAACAATTGTTACGAGCACTTGGAAGGCAAAAGTCGTCGAGGGCGAAACGGTAAATACTTTTTACGTCGCCATTATCATTTCATGGATGCATCGGGAGACAGAGAGGGAGAGTAAAAAGCTTTACGACTCCATAGAAGCGTGATTAATATCCAAATTGGGAAAAAATTGTTGCCCGGGTAGGCGATCGTATATAAACAGGGTCGCTGGCTCGACGACGCAGCGCGCGAGGGTGGCGAACTTTCTGCCGTAAAGAGTCGCCAGTCAATTCATCTTGCTCGTATATTTCACGTCAAAATATTGCAATAAATCATCGCCACGGCGGCCAATGGGAACGCCGCGAAAGCGAGAGCCGGCCGATCGTTTCCTTCTCCGTCGCGTGGACCTGTATTAATCTTTATTTTATTAAGTACACATCCAAACGCGATTGAACTTGAGACGGATTAGAATGTACTATATTGACGCGCGTGACAAATAACTCTTATTCTTCGTTCGATCGCGCGACTTTTCCCGTCGTGCGATGGTTTCCCTCTTCCTTTTTTTGTTAATTTTTTTTTTTTTTCTTTTGAATGTCCTCGGGTTTACCGATTGATGAAAAACGGATTGGTGCTTCGATGAAAACTGATTACATTTTGAATTCAAGTCAAAAGTCGAACATTTTTTTTTTATTGTTGTCATGTTGCATCAATATACAAGTATCAGTTGCTCGAATTTATAAAATTTTGTTCTCATTGTATTTATTAAAGTAATAAAATAGAATAAAAAACTGACCTTTAACCGAGATTTGAACGCACGTCTCTAACGTGATAGTCAAATTTGTTTTACGGAGAAACATTTTAAGCGTCTGAAACACAGAAATGTCTTAAATTAAGACACTCGTGTCTGTAGTGAAATAGCGATAAGTAGTGTTAAATACTTGAAGTTACGCAAATGACAAAATTACACCAACTAGATGGTAACTATTACTATTTAGCAAAAATTACTTCTTTTTGCAATTCGATTTCTGCAGTACGTATAAAATTATTGTTTTATCATCCCAAACTGAATAGTAGAAAAAAAAAAGTGTAACACAAGACCACCGTCTCACTTTTCGCAGCAAAATATGATCTCCATTAAAATTTAACCTCGTCATTCGATCCAGTTTAATTCGCATCCGACCAATAAAAGGTTTTACCAAAATGCAACAACTTTCACGATCATTATCAATTTTACGTACACCATATAACTATCGGTGCGACGTTGCTTTATTTACTTTCGGCCATTGTGTCGCCCAATCAGCGTCAATTCCAATTTCACGAATAACGAACGCCTTTGTGCCGCGGCATAAATAAAAATGTCAAACATAAAGAGGTTACCGCGTTTCACGTTCTACCCATTTTCACGCTTCCGAGCGGAATTTCCGTACACAATATTTATTAATGACAAAAGACTTTGGCCCGCGTTTTACGAAAACCCGTAATTATCTCTGCGCGCGACCCGGCCCCCGTTGCTTCGACGACTCGAGGGTTTCGGGGTTTTGAATCGCGCGCGTTTTTGTGGACGCGCCGAAATCTTCGGCGCGCGAAAATCGGTTACAACGGCGCCCGACAATGGAGGCCGAAAAATAAAAGATTCGGCTTTCCGGTTTCGAACATATGATTATCGAATGTTGAATTATGTATCGGGGGCACGTTATTTGAAATTCGACGGCAGCGCCAACGGGAATCCCATTTGGGTGCGCAGATTGTGACACTTTTCTTTCGACTCGTTAGCGAAAATTAGCAATTGTTTCTTAATACTTTTTAAATGAGGTAAAAAGCCACGATTGCGACACCGTCCGTTGATTTATCAGATTGTTTATTTAGTAATCTCGGTGAATTTTAATTATTCATTAATGTTTGTTTCGAGTTGTCGTAAAGAAGGAAGTTGGTTTAAAATAAATTATTTTATGCCGAAGATGTTGAGATCATTTTTATTAAACGTTATTACATATATATTTTTTTGGAAATATAATATATGCGCAGGTAGTTTTCGCATTTTTTTTTTTTTTTTTTTATTGATAAATTTGCAAGCTGAAAAAGATTTGATGAATATTTCTCATAAATTTTTACAGTAGTTACACTGCAAAAGTCTGAAATGTTATAAGAAATTTGTAACGTTTATTTGCAACAAATTTCAGCAAAGTATAATTTCAATGATCAAATTTTAATTCATATATCAGTATGATAAAAAATGAAGTGTTCAAGTTTTTCATTTACTTTCCTCGTTGAAAGTAGACCTTTTTCAATTCAAATTTGATCGAGTTTGAATAGCAAAACCAAATTCAAATAGCAATGTGTGTATTTGATAATAAATTACGTTTCTTTCAATGTGACCAAAATTTTGAAAACGCGAAAACCATTAAGAATAGTATCAGATATCGTTAATTGAAGACGGTGCCTGAAATTTTGAGAACCGATTTAAGTCAGGAAATTTTTGAATCTTGGAAAATTGAGAGAAAAATGAGGGAATGTCATTTATGGGAGGGAGAAAAAATATTAAATATTTTTTAATATCGTCCAAAATTAAAAATGTTGATATTAGTTGATAAATTCTATTTACATAATAATTTTTGACATTCATCTTGAAATCTCTTTTACGGCTTATAATTCCTATTTAATATTACAGGTTTGAAGAATTTTATAAAAAAAAAGTTATCGAATATTACCAGCTCGTCGAATACAAAACACTAACATTGCCGACAAATAAAAAACGTTGATAAGGTAGGAACCATCATATCAGCAGATATAACCAAATTTGCATATCATTGAAAAAAAATGATAGAAAAGCGATGACCATCACCATTTAATTGAATTAAACATTGTTGAGCAAATGGTAAATAATTATCGTCAATCGAAAAACAAAAACTTATATAGTCAAGTATCAAACTGGTCCAAAATTTCGAAGCGAATCGTCAAACACCATCAAACAACTCTCTCACAAAAAACCCTCGAACTTGTCCATAAAACTTAATTCCCAATTTAACCCGAAGCCAATTTTCCGCTCGCGGTAACCCGATTCCGCGTGCAAATACCGGACGCGCGAGAGTGAAAACAAAGCCTCCTTCCCTTCTTTATTTTTTCACTCGGGGGAAAAAAAAGCGGCGGATTAATTTCACGCGTAACAAAACAACGGGCAATCGTTAATGAAAAACAATAAACGATAAACCCCCGGCGATGTTAATTACCGCGCAATAATAAGCGGCCGCGTTGGCGGGCCGGCGGGGGTAGCCCGGGTTTTAAGGGGTAACGATACGCGCGGGCCGAAGACAAGAGGCGGCCGGCAATTATTAGCCGGCAGATTAGCAGCTGAAATTGAAATTTGCACGGACAGTTCGAAAGAGCCAGGCGCTGATTGAAGAACCGAATCTGCCACGGTGCTCTTTCGGCCGGCTATGAAATGAGATATGATTATACTCGGCAAAGCGCGTCAAGGCTACCGACCCGAGGCACGCTCGTCTCCCTTAAATTTGCAAGTTATGCGCGGCCAAGTCCCACCGTGGGACCGTGACGAAAGCGACCTAAATAGTCCGCGCTAACCATCCTGCCGATTTGGCCGATGAGTCGCGACTCGTTCAATCGTCGGACCTCTTTGTCCGCGGTGTATTCAAATTGAGATACTGGCGTCGTAAAGTGCGGCGACGTTAAAGCGAGAAGATCGATCGCGATGAAAGCACCCCGATGTTAGCCCTTTCGCCGACCGCGAAATGAACATTCCCGGCAAATTGAGTTGTGACGTACGAGCTTTTGTGGCAAGGTCGGCACGGATATTCGCAGGCGAAATTATGCGCCGAACGATCTTTTTGAGGAGTTATCTTTAAAATTGAATTGCAAATTCTGTTACTTTTACGCACCTTGGGAGCGGACGAAATTGGAACTAACCGCTCCGCGGGCTGTAAGTTTCACTTTACCGTCCGCTCCCTTGATTCGTAAAATAGCGTTCGTGCTTTGGGCCCAGTGGTGCCCTCAGCAAAAATATACTATTACGTAACACGTGCATGGTAAATGAAAACTTACCACCTTATTAAGCAGGCAGTAAGTAGTGAATTACAGACGAGCGGGGAGTAAGTAGCCCCTCGTGCGGTAAGTAACTACTTACCGCTTGTGCTTTCTTACAATTGGCAATTTATAGTAACTTCACGGCATGATAAATTCGTGTTTACCTCTCTCTTGTGACATCAAACGAATACAGACAGGAATTTTCAGCTTTTGGCAATTCCTTCGACTGTAATCATTCTCTTGCCGCCCTTGTGTCGTAATGACCTTTAACTACCTTGGGAGCAGAAGGAAGTGGAACTAATCATTCCTTGCGCTGTGAAGTAGCTCTCGGACGGCGTCCTCGAGCATCATTACGGCCCTCGGGTGATAAATTCTACTATATTCTCCCGCGATTCGTAAGATAGCGTACATGTCAGTAATATATTATTTTTTGACAATGTACTATAATAATTTGTGCTGAATAAAACCACAGATACATTTCTATTAACTTTTTGAAAGTAATTTTGCAGGAAATAATTTTTACGAATGCATGTAAATAAACAAATTAAGAAAATGTAATAAATAAAATAACAAAAATGTATTCTGAAGCGTACTGAATTACATGAAACGACCAAAATAACAATGTAGACTGGTAAAGTCGGAAACGCACCGGTCAAATGTAAATATTATTGCCAGTGCGCAAACTCAAACTTAATACGATTAAAATTGTCAGCGAAGCAAAACGTAAGGAAAGTGGCGCAATCAAAGTGGCCGATAGCGGCTGGATGGAAGCCGAAGCGAGACAGCGACGAGCGAGGCCGGTGAAATATTTTTTCGCCGGGTAATTAGGTACGCTGCATAAGAAATGGTATTTTAATGAATCGTAAAACCAGCGGTTTCGCGGCGTAAACGCGCCGTGCCGCCAGTCAATCTTTGCTCCTCGGAAATTAAACGGCGTTACTCTCGCCGACCCGGCCGAATGAATGGACCACGTAATACCCGCACGCAGCCACAATGAAAATATTCATTATAACCATCGCGATTTCCCATCAGTGTCATTTCTTATCGGCAAATAATGTAAACGCTCCATCCGCCCTCTATTAGAGGCTTCATTAACGCGGCAACATTTTTGCGACGCGCGGCCCTTTCATTTACCCCGATGATATTCTATTTCACGTTATTAGCGACGTCGATCATTTTTGCGGAATTAATTAAGTTCTATCGGCTTATCGTTATTCATCACATTTTAATGCGACCAAGAAATTATATTGTGATAGATGAAATTTATAAGTTTTGCACGTTTTGTACGTTCAAGTTAGAACATTGATATGCAATTTTCCTTTTTTTTTATATATTTTTTTGTCTATAATGATTTAAGATTTAATTAAATAGGAAGAATAAGATAAACAATAGAGATATTTTTTATTTCAATTCGAAAAGTGTATAAATAAAATAGAATTTTTTTCAAAATGTTTTGTCAGGCTGAATTTGCACATTGCATGCATATATAACTTTTTGCAAATACAAAATTAATTTCAGAAATAATTAGAAATGATCGTCTGCCAATGACTGCTATGAGAACGTTGAAACTGTTCGGTTCGGTTTACACTACGTAACGTAACTGGAATTCTTTTTTCTTTTTCTTCGAAGAGAAACGTATTATTCAAATTAGAAAGTATCATTTGCGCTTTTGATTATAATTTAATAACACATTTCACTCGAATTAAATACAATTATAAATGTTTCTGAGATTTGATTATCAGATCAGAACGTTGCAGTACCATTTCAATAAGAGTTTTGTAATTTAAATCGAAATGCTTTTCAGTTTCTACCGTGATTATAAAAGTCGCAGTTTTTTGCCTCAATTGACCACAATAAACGAAACCGAAAAATAAAATAAATTTAAAATGCAAAAAAAAAAAAAAAAACAAATATTTTAGGGTTATTATTAAATATTTTGAATCAGTCGCCATACTTCCGTCAAATTTAGTCAATGTAAAGTTAGTGATCTGATGATTGTTTTCCGAAAGGTCTTTAAAAACATTGTACATTTTTTAATCTCCAGTTTATCAGGTAAATATATATAGCTAAATATAGGAAAAATGCCATAGTTATAGCACTTGCGAGAAAAGCTTTGCTACAAGTGCTATTTCTATGGCACTTTTTCTTGTAACATATTGAAAAATATATATGTAGCTATAGAACTGTTATGAAAACATGATTTAGTGAGGACGGACTGCTGAAAACTATAGCACTTTTTCCAATTCACTTTTCTGTGTGTAGTATATTTTTTCGACCCTCCCTACTATACATATATATATATATATATATATTTATAAATAAATTTTTGATAATATTTAATCCAGATAATACTTCGAATCAACAAACATATTCGAATAGCATGTAATTTCTTGATACAATAAAAATGAAAACATAAAAATGCAAATCTTTGAACTTGATTTTCGAATATTTTGAACCAATCGCCATACTTCCGTCAAATATCAAACACATAAAGTTAATGATTTGATGTTGTACTAAAAGGTCTTTTATAATCATTTAATACATTTTTTTACGCACCTTTGGAACGGACGAAATTGGAACTAACCGTTCCTTGGGCATATATTATTATTATTTTTTTTTTCTTGAAATTTAAGTATTGAATGATATTCAATCAAGATAACATTTTGAATTAACAAATATATTCTAATAAGACATAATTATGTTTTAATCAAATTGAAATAATTTTTTATTCGCCAAAAAAAAGAATCTGAATTTTATGATTGAATTCATTTGATTCGACAATGCCGAACGAAAAGGCGAAAATTTCGCAAAGTGGACGTGACAGTCGAAAGATGTTTCCGCTTTCGATGAGGACGAATGACGACACGACTAATTAAGCTTAATTGAATGCATACCAAGCCGGGCTCGTTCTGTTGCGAGATCGCGCTGCCTCGCGATTTTCGCTCGCCTTACGTGTCCGAAGCGCCAGTTTGACGCAACAATTTTCTTAATTCCCATGTTAATCTCTGTAATTACCGGCCGCGCACTATGTTAATGAGATGTGACAGGAAGCGAACGACAGGCGAGCGCGCACGTTTGAAATAATTTGCCGTTCGCGAAGTTCGGCATCAAGGCTTTTTTAATTGCCTCGGCGTTCATTCGCTGTCGCTGAACATTCACGTTGTTGCCGTTAAAGATTAACGAACTCTCACTTTTTTCTGTTTTTTTTTTTTTTTTTTTTTTTTTTTACAATTCCGCCAAGAAAAAAATTGTTTTCATAAACAACATCCCAAGCCCCCGACACCACTTATAACCTCGTTGCCCGCTTTTGTGTTCAACAAAAAATAACTACCATTCTTTAGGATGATAATATCGTATTTGTTATCGCTCTGAGGTTCTATAGTTGTTAGAGTGTTTCGTTTTGTGTGTATACATACTCTCTATCTTTACTCCGATTTTATTTCTTTCTATATATCTAAGTGTATTTTT
>JABFOV010000417.1:0-39245 GCA_022817685.1 Aradophagus sp. ZL-2020 | reverse complement strand
TGACGCAGTCACGCTCATTACCATCGTCACCAATAGCTGTTATGTTCCATAAAGTCATACTCGACGGTGATCGTCTTCAAGTTTACAGTAGCTTCCTGTTCGTGACAGCTCACAGATCTTGCCTTCAATCCACATATCGCTCGTGACGTTTGATGTTTTTTTGATTTTTTTTTTTTTTTGTCTTTACAGTTATGGCCGGCCCCCTTGTTTTTTTTTTTTTTTTTTTTTTTTTTTTTTTTATATAATAATGACTGATATTAGCAAACGATTGTTTTCACGCTTTTTCGACTTCTATGCCCTTTCCTCCGTATCCTTGTTTTTGTTCTTTCTCTCAACTTTATTGCAAGTTTCATCAACCATGCAACACTGCCTCCATCTTATATAAATACTGTTTCCTCTTTATACATCGGCAGATTTATGACTTTGAAAATTCTTTTATGCATACTAAACACGTCCCACATGTCAGTTGAATCGATAATCGATAGCAATGTTGAACAAAAATAAAATCGGCCAGAAAAAAGTTATGAATTTTTAATTATAACACCGTCATTAACCGTGCATTTCATTTCGTCTCTCCGTGTTCAGCGATATTTATTTCATCCGCGGAGACGTAAATAAATGACCATGTTTCTTGCGCAAGTCATTTTACCGTTCCCTTGCAGTTTTTCAATTTTCTCATAACACTTACTTTTATTTCGCTGAGATATAATCACGTAAAATTTCAAATATACAATGTTTTCATCACATTGCCTAGATACGGAACTAATGCCTTTTCAGAATTAAAGTTACAATTTTTTATTTGCTTGCTCTTTTATTCAAGTTTTCAACGTTCGAAAACAGGATCGAATGTACCATCAATAATTTTTAAGATTACACATTTTTTTATGCTCCAGTGCAGTAAATTTTTTTATTGCCATCCTATCATTTTTCACCGTGCAATATCGACTTCTCAATACACTGTCTAAGCTTTGAATTGGTTTATGAATAATATACGTCGACTTCAATCAAAGCTTCCGCATCCGAGTGAAACAAACGACCGTTCGAAGGCGCCAAGTTAATTGAACGAACTGCACGTGGCGATAACATTTCTAGTTGAATTGAAGACAACCGTTGAGTGGTACAAACAATTATCATTGCAGTGGGATCATCTTCCAGCTCCTTTGCCAAGTCGAATGAGCTATTTTTGTTCCGTTTCATTTAATTAACGATCGTCCAAACCACTTTACCCGAACGAAGGGGCTCATAAAACTACATCTTTTACGTTCCACCGGTTAACAAGAACGACATTTTTCGAATCGGAAAGTTGGTTTCACGGAAGCTCCCGAATGTGCACGAAACTGGAATCTGGCTGGATGATATTGTTAAGGCACTCTCATTTACGTCGAGAACAAGAAGAAAAAGGATGGAGAATGCATGATTTCAACATTTCAACATATTTCATTAATTTAATTTCTATGTCATTTTAATCTGATTCGCATTGTACGTGTATCCTATGCTCGCAGATTCAAACGACGGCCTTCGTTGTAATATTCCAAGCGCTACCGTATTATAAGTATATTAAAAAATTATGTACATATTTGAATTTTCGGAGATTGTGTTACGCAAGACTGCCAGCAAGAAAATTTCATTTCCATTTTATAAGTATATCAAAATACACTAATTGTTAATGTAATTTTTCGAAATATTAATAATATTTCTTTACGATTACCAGACATTGGAAGTAACGTCGTTACAAGTAACGCGTTACTCAAAAACGTTACATTTTTTAAGTAACGGTAACGATGGCGTTATTTTTTTTCCCCCAGGTTAACGGTAACTTAACAGCGTTATTTTTTTAAATAACGGTAACGAAAAGTGGTTTTTCCGTTACCGTTACTTTTTTGTTTCTATCCAAAAACATATTTTTATATAAAAAAGCACATAACAATAATTATTAAAATTCTAACAATACTGACTACAAGCTTTAATTATTGTGACGTACCGCGAAATATTTAAAACTAAAACTTAAACTTTGTATCAAAATATAATGATTATATAATACTCATATAAATTGTTTTCTGTATATATTTTTTGGCAGAGAAGTAAAAAACTCTTTTTTATTTCAGATTAAAATCATTGTATGATATAAAATGAAATGCATGTTAAAAAAGTTATATGTGAACAAATCACATATATAATTTCATTTAACGCGTTATATTTTTTGACGCCAAGTAACGGTAACGGTAACGAGTTACTTTTTGAAGAAAGTAACTTAACAGTAACGCGTTACATTTAAAATGGTAACTTCCGATGTCTGACGATTACATATAATTATCAGATTGTAATTTTTGAACGATCCTATTTTTCACTTTTACTTACATTTTCTTTGTCATTAATCTATTGAAAAGTAGATCGATTATACTAATTGATTTGTCACTCTTTGTCACATTTTTAACCTCAATTCAAATCACTCTTATTAATTATTGGCGTCAAGCGTTGCGACCAGCCATTAGCGTCACAAATCCGATATTTCGTAGTCATTTATTCCAAAGCGCCCGACAGGTGGCGCTTTTAATTCCCACGAAGCCAATAGCGGCGATAAATTCGCCGATAACGTCTAAAATGCTTCAATTGGGACGAAACAATAATTTGCGTGGCAAAGTGAGATAAATACCGAGTAATAAAATACCCCGCGCGACGTCGGGTCGAGGACGAAAAAGGCAACGGAGGCGGAAAAGCCGGCACGCGAATGTAAATGCCGGCGTATGAAAAGTACGGACGCCTTCGTTTTCTGAATGGAAAGCCTTGGGGAAAAAAAACGCATCAGTGCGCGCACAAGGAAATATAATCAAGCTTTTTATTCCGCCGTTTGTTTGACCTGCGAAACGGCATAGACGACTATCAATGACGACTTTATATTTATTTTGAAATTTATATCTTCGATGAAACGTGAGCTGAGCTAGAAATTAGAATGATCTGCTTCACTGTTTCCTCTTTGAATGTTTAACATCAACTCTTGAATGCACTAATAAAAAGTTGTTATTCAATTGGCCAAGCGGATAAGTAGTTAAAGACAAATTGCATTGTGATGTTACGGTTTGCGTATTAATTTCACGAATCGAGATATGATTTCGGATAAATTGCATGAATGATTCTTGCTTGAACTTCTTCTCACCTCCTAGTCTCGTATTTTAATGTGTGTCATGGTAAAATGAGGAAACCTATAATAATTTGTCAGTTAACTAATTGCGTTTACATGTGTTATTGAAGTACAATAAAATTGATAAGATTTAATGTTTAAGGTATAATTTAAATAAAATAATTCACAATTTAATAGTCAGAAATTAAAGTTAAATTAAAGTAAGTATTGTTAGTTATTATTAAATGGTCGTTGAATAGTAAGAATCAAATGTTAAACTTTACCCGAAATTAATTAAACATTCAAATAATTCATGCTTGAGGCAATGATAAACGCACTGTGCGGCTTATTCGAGCATGACAGATCGAGTTCGTCAGGTCCCAGTGGACTTGCACTTTCCCCTTGTGTCTTACATTTGGATGACATTATGGAAATTCGAGATCGATGCGACACTCTAGAAACGTCGGCAGATCTCATCGTGATTCGAATGATATTCAGCATCAATTTCACGTGTTTTGCGTCAAAAGTTTGAGTGTAGTCACGAAATAAAACTACGTTAACTTCTGCGTTAAACATCTACTGATGAAATATTACAAAAATTATTTAGAAGTATTAAATTTTGTAGTAAATATAAAATAATTTTTAAGTTTTAATTATATCGGTATTAAAGTCTCTTTTGTGAACTTTGTGAAACTTATCAAGAATGATAACTTTGTGAATGAAATTTATCAAATTTCTAAAATGATGCGTTTTTAAATATTCAACGTTTCTTTCATCTCCCATGAATATTATTAAATTTTTTGTTCTCATCTTTTGTCGAACTTTTAGTTGATTGTCAATAGAACAACACAAACGAAAATTAATTTGTTCTTTTTTTGTTTCCTTTTTTAAAAAAAATATTCCTGCATGGCGTGACGAGTAGAAATAAGTACATTTTTTGTAATCAACTTATTTTTGCCGAATAAATGAAAATTTTGAAAATTTATCTCCGTTGTTCTTCGTTTAATACGATTGTCACAGGTTTTATTCGTCACAGAATTTGAAATCAATGATTCCTAGTGACGAATGTCAATATTTCGAACACGGTGTATTTAGTCACATGTTCAATATTCTTTCTCCGAGCCAAAATTCTCAGTTACCGTGACGAGCTTCATCTCTTGCAATATGTAAATTCAGTTATCTATTTCAGCTTCACCAATTCTATTAAATTTTATCCTTTTTTATTTAATTTTTTATTTTTTTCACAACGGTGCCACATATTCGTTTTTCTTTCCAAGCGTTCAATTTTTCATTAATATAATTTTTTCCATATGAAAACATGTAAACAATAAATTTAAAATATCTTTTAATATTATTATTTAAGTTACTGATTTAGCATGTAAAATTAGAGCAAACTATGAAAATTAGTAACTTCTATCCAAATCACGTAGAAATCCCTAAACGAGTGATAGTTATGATTTAAATACATTGAAACGCATTAATTATCAAACTTTATCAAATAACGAGTACCATAATAATAATTTTTAGTGTAAAAGATGTGCAAATATTTTCACGTAGAGAACTTTAAATACATGCAATTTGTATATTGTTTTTCTCATCTGAATTGATGGTAATTGAATATACATTTCAATATATGATTTGTGAAATTAGCAGTAAAATAAACAAGCTTTGATTGCTGAAAGTTTAAGTCCTTGAAAAAGTTCCGGATACTTTTCAATGACGCAACTCCGGGCAGTTCTGTGAAGTTTGAATTCCAAATTTGGCTCGAAGGACCTTTTGTTTGACAGCGTTAAATGTGGATATACCAAACTATATTTTATACCGACTAAACGGGTCTTCTTGATTACGAATGACGGACGGATGAGGCTCGAGAGCTTTAGAATTCGAGATGGAAAAACTTCATACGTTTTTAATTTTCGCATTGGAAATCTATAGTAATTCTATAGTAATTCTATGTATAGGATAACTATAGTAAATTTACTAAATAAAATACAATCAAGTTAATTTGACGACGTGTAACGACAGATTTTGTTATTCTTGATGAATGAGCCGACAACATTAACACAAATTGAAAATGGGTCGAGTATAGTGCTGTCTTTATTGATTCTCTACGTAAATTAAAATCACAATAAATCAAGACGCGATTCGCTGGTCTGATATCAACGCCGTCTTATCAAACTATTTTTAATATCTTTACAAAAAGCAGCCTTTAAGTAAATGAAGATTATTATTATGGAGTGTCATCAAATGAGAATCTACGTTATTTTATTTAAAGAGAAATACAAAAATTAAATTCAAGATAAATAAAAAGAATTCGGAAGATTTGAATAAATGCTTTGACAAAAGACGGTTCGTTTATTTATTTTTAATGTTAATAAACATTTGAGTATTTTTTAAAATCCATCATTAGAAAAGAAATTTGGCGTATTATACAGTAAATTATTATTGGAACATTCGCTACAATATCCGAAAATTGAGATAAGATTTGAAAAACATGGAAAACGATTATGTTTAAAAAAGTCCTCTTAGATCACTACGAGAATGACGTCGATTATTAATATTATATAATAATTATATAATAACAAATATTTAACACATGAAATCAATATAATCAAAAGAAGGTATGGTGTTATATATTACTGTAAAACACATATATTCAGCTTTTTGCTCTTTTTTCTTTTTTTGGTTATAACAAATATTTTCATATAAAACTTCCAGTGATAAATAAAATTGACATAAAATTCAAAGAACTTTAATAACGACGCAAAATTTCATGGAAATAAATTATTAATTGCAAAGCAATGGCATTTAAAATATTTAACTACAATATTATTTCATCGTGTACTGTTTTGTTTGTAATTTTAATATTGTTTTATACCTAAAAAATAAAATATAAATAATCATGTTGATGGACGTAATCTTATTATTAAGATGATTCTCAATGCTGCTAATAGTCGGAAATTTTTGCACGGAGTAATGAATAAAAGAAAAACGACGAAAAACAAATTTATTATTCACCACTTTGAAACGCGACCTTTGAATAATTAATGAACCGAAAGTACGCTATGTAATATTTCATATATCAAAATTCATTTTCGAAGCCTCGACTTTTCCTAGTTCATTAATCGCAAAAACAAATTAAAAGTTATTCGAAAAATTTATTCGCAAGACATTTTCCGAAAATTTGTCCGACATCATTAATCAGAAGTCATGGCCGTCACATGCCAAGTACGAATAAATTCTAATTTTCTGTGCAATAAGCCGAGGAACGCCATGGCTGTACGATACTTTTATTCGTTGGTAACGGTCTTGCTTCCGACCAACGTTGCTCAGAGAGTATTTTATTTTGTGCCCTGACAAATCACAATCTACATTGCAGAGTTTTCACATGAACGTATCGTAATTCAATATTTATTTTGTTCTTATTACGTGGAAACTGGCACAGTAAACTGAGATTCTCTGTTGAAGAAGAAAAAAAATTTTTATAAAACCTACTTTAATAAAATCTAAATGAAAAAAATCGATCAGAATTTTGATATACATTACAAACATAAAAAAACGTTTTCATATACTATATAAGACAACTGTTTAAATGACATACAGAGTCTTCGACTGCCAAAGCATTAATCCATTCTATATAATGAAAGCCGTGGCAGCCTAAAGTTAGTTTAATTATTACTATTAGTCTGACTAAAAAAATTCTACACTACTGATCAGAAAGTAAAGCATTTTACGTGCGTGAAGTGAATCCTTTTTTAATAAATTGTCACTGAAAACTTCATCCCCAAATCTGCTCAAAATTTCATTGATTAATTTTCTTATAACTTCTTTTTTCTTTAAGTACAAACGACCAATATTTGTATCCATCCTGTTCTATCGAGATAAAGTCAGATATCCATGCTTTAAATCATTATCAACCTGGTTTAACCGCTGTTTCGAATCAGAAGACTGGAATAGGAAAAGCTATACTGTTGTTTGTTTCATTCATAGATGCGGAATAATAGAAACATCAAAATAGTCGAAAATCGGCGAGGAGGAATCGATGGAGCGAGCAACAAGCGATTTTCTCTCATACGTTGTCCGCTAGAATTTGAAATATTTCACCGCAGTTGATGTCGAACACTGCTGCTCAATCAGTTTGAAATTTCTGTTATGCCATGCATGATCGTTTGACTCAAGACGAATTTCAGTAGTACAGTCGATCAGTTTCTCTTTCGTACGCGCATCGGAAATTGTATTAGCGAAATCAGACGATGCAGATAAATGAGTCGTAAAAATGACAAACTTTTTCAATCAAACAGAATTCGCGACTAAGAAAATAGTCATTTCCTTGAATTTTTATCCATACGTATTTTTTCAACAAAGAATTACCCATATTATGTATACTTTATATATTTTCATCCATGTGAAAATATTCTATTCAACTTCACTTCATCCTAAAACGTATTTGTTTTGATTAACTCATAATTCAAGTAAAATCGACAGCGCTTATAGATTCGAAATTAGATCATTTATACTATATTTGCAAATGAATTAGAGATAAGCAAAATAAAAACAAAAAATAAACGCCCACGACAAACAAGCATCCCTCCGACCACTGTCTTTGTTTTCGATGTTGCCTTTTTGTTATCACAATTCCGTGTTCATCAAATCATCCAACGTTGTTGACCAACAGCACTCGAAATGTTATTCGAAAACGATTTCTTATAAACATCTTTGCCAACAAAGTGCCATAGTCAACGCGAAAAACACGTTGCGTTCTACAAATAGAAATTATAGTAAGACACGTAACGTGAAACGATTTTGATTGCACCTTTTTCTCCGTGCAAATTGCTAAGTATATATGCAATACTTGTTGCAGCTCGTTATAAACTTTCTTAGGAAGTATTACAGGAGTCTCAGAGTTATTTGAAATCCTTTTCACAAAGGATGGTAAAAAATAAAGAACAAGAGTCAAAAACATAGTGACAAATACAAGCGCGCGGCAGCTGAACGAAAGTGGACGACAACATCAAAGATAAAAGGGAGAAGATTTGAGAACGAGAAGATTATGTATGAGAAAAAACGCAGGAAGACAAAAGGTGAAAGCAACAAACTTTCTTACCGTGATATTGCCAGAAAACGGAAAAGCGCTGGAGTAAAAAGTGATTCCAGATAAAAAAAATCAAGGAAAACAATGTCGCTTGGCTCCAAGTTTCGAACGCGATAAAAGAAGCATCTAATTTTTTTACTCAAAGAAGTTGGTTTGGACTTAGAAGTTAACATTCTTTGCTAAACAAGATTTCGATATACTCGACCATTTTTGCCCGCGATTTCCTTATTTCGCTGTTTCTATAACTTTTTCCTTCCGGCCCTTCTTCTTTATTCACCCGTTGCATTCACAAAGAGAATTCATGAATGCGACGAACTCACGTTTTGCGAGTGCAAATTTTGCCATTTTTGCACGTTAAATGTATTTGAGTAGGCTACACGTACAATTTTGACGGAGCGCATGAAGTTTGTACAGTATCAAATTGAAATTAACTACATAACTCCCGGCTTTTCAGTGCACTTGCATTAATATTTGAAAAGAGATTTTGCTGGACGACTCACCCCATCCGGATGGTACCTCTGAACGCTGACTGACGTGGACGACGTACCACAAAATTCGGCAAGGACATCCTGCAGTTTTCGTGTGGAATCTGCAAATGGAAAAAGAATAAATTAAATGTTCAAATTGTAACGTGTGAATTAATACTAGACATCGTGCTCATTGCATATACACGCATTATTACGTATGCACACGCGTTAGCGAGTGCATATGCATGTATATTTATACATGCATATGTATGCAAAAGCACACATAGAAGTACACATTTTGTGTGTTCACACTCATGTATACACTCACACACTTACAAAGTTGCATATTTTAAATCATTTTGCGTGATAAATGAATTATTGATTAACATTAACGAAATCGAATTCCGGGTGATTGCGTTATATAAAATTCAATTTTCCGTCGTCATTTACGAATCCAATATTTACGGAACATGTAACATTGAACAATGTTTCGTTCCTCCAATTTTAACGGCTCACGCGAATTATTAAGGCCGTCGTTCAAATTTGCAATTTCCTCTCGCTCGTTCCATGTATTTTTTTCATTGCATTTTTTAGCCGCTTTTATTTGCTTTGTAATTTAAAATCTTCTGCTCTTAATGCCATTTATTAGATTTCCCGTAACAG
Source organism: Aradophagus sp. ZL-2020 (assembly GCA_022817685.1). Classification (NCBI taxonomy): domain Eukaryota; kingdom Metazoa; phylum Arthropoda; class Insecta; order Hymenoptera; family Scelionidae; genus Aradophagus; species Aradophagus sp. ZL-2020. Next base: position 29,905 of record JABFOV010000417.1, on the reverse strand, counting down.
GTTTTGCAATTGAAAACATTGGCGTAAAGCGTAGATTCGGGATTTTACTCACATGCCGCTAGATCTTGGAGCTGCTGGAATTCAGCCGGCGAAAGCTTCTCCCAGTGAAGGGTCATGCTCGCTCTGTGTATTCGTTTTTCTGATTTCAACCAGTCTTCATGAGCTAAAACAATAATAATGGCGTAACATATCATTTCTTCTTCTTATCGTTTAAAAATATATCAGATTCTGTGTAATAAAGTTAAAGGTAAAAAGACAATTTAAAATAAGTGTAAAATAATTTTTAATTTGAAATGAGAATAAAAATTGTATGATATTTCAAATTGAAAATTTTGATATTTCAATTTCATTGATGAAATAAACAAAGATATTTATAATTTATAAATCATTTTGAACAAACGAAAACAAAACGGACTCGATTTCATGATACTGTATACAGCAAAAAGTACCTCAGTGGCAAAAAATGTAAAAATAAGGGTTCTTTTATTTGGGCATGAACAAAAGTACAGAAAGCACAAAAAAATATGTTATCTTGGTAATATCTGCGCCTCTTTCACTGTTGTTCATAAAAAATTTTGCTTTCGGAATTTTCTGCTAAAAACTGTTTTATTTTCAATGCTTAAACTATATATAAAATTTAAAATACACATATTGATTAGCAAATGTAACGTTTGTAAAATTGTTACATCTAACAGTTAAATTCGCATTAATTTCTTGACGATTTTCTTATACGTCTCACTAAAATAGAGTAATTACGGCTTAGTAGTCACAAGTCATGGCTATGAAAATTATCATATTATATATGATATTGTTACATACATATTATCAATTTGATCCACAAAATTTTTGTCATCTCAAAAAAATAAATCGAAATTTTCTTTGCGCTCAAATGACACAAAAGACGGAATAGAAATACCAACAAACAAAATTATTTCCTTGTAGTAACTTGCGCTACTTGTGTTTTGTATAATTTAAAAAAAGACATACTGAGAAAATTTTACCAATAAAATGGTAACTCTTACCATATAGTTCTCTCAGTGCAAACAAATGAAACATTTCCTAAAGAACAGTTTTTGTTTTCATTCTTCTAATATACATAAAAAATATATAATTATTTCAGCCAACAAATAATCTGTTTTTGCAGCATTTAATCCTTTACATTTTTTTTCTTTTTAAGAAAACAAATGAACACACCCACAAAAAGACACTTCATTTTTCAGCAGGAGAAGGAAAACGGAAAAAAGAGTCGACTGACGTTTAGTACACAAATATTGATCAATGTTTGTATCAAGTCTTTTATCATCAAACACTATTTCAGTATTATTATATCATTTATCTCATCTTGCAAGTAGGTTAAAATCATCTAAGGGGTTCTCGAGTCTATTTTTACCGAATAAACCCATAAACGACCCGAGCTGTCTTATATTTTCAGCTGTCAACTTACTTTTTTCGTTCATTTTTTTAACATATCATGCGCATTTTCATCATAATGTTGTTAAAATCGTATTCAACAACGTTCGAGTAACTAATCTAAACAAGAAGTTTCCTGAAATCCACTAAATTTTGATCAAATTATTTAAAGTTTCTTAAAAAAAAAATGTCTTATTTGAGTTTTAAATTTTCCTTAGTTCATGTTTAGTAATTTGCTCAACTAATAATTTGAGGCTTGCTTTAATACGATAATATTTAGAGAATCTACTTGAAAAAAAAGAAAAAAATGAAAAAGAATACAATTTCAGTCTTTAAAATTAAAAGTCGTAATTTTATAATGTTTTTAAATGTAAAAATTTACGTCTAGAATTTACTTGTATTTGCGTATTAAATATTTAATTATGTCAAGTCATTGGTGACCGGGTAAACTTCAATTATACTTCTGCGATTATTTACGCAGGCAAGTTAACTGAAATTCACGAATTGTCCTATCAATAATCACAAACACAATACTGTGTCGATGCTGCGTAATCATCAGACATCAATGAGATCTGTGTTTGCAAAACCTATTTGAATTATATTTCAAATCGGTAAAACTATTAGTGTATTCTTACAAATATGCAGTTTGTCATCAGGATATAACAATCTTGTTTTAATTTCTTTTCCATCAAAATTTATTTGTGTTATGACATAATTTTTAAATTTTATGCTAAAACTAATAAAATTTCTACTATAATGTGTATATTTTTAATTCCAACATTCACTTCTAAATCTTGTAACGAAATTTTACATTTTGTGTGAAAATTTTATTCATTTTAAATTAAGATTTATATCATGCAATTTTGGCAAAATATCAAGATAAATTCCAGGTTGACACAAGATTTTTTATTGTAATTCGAAATGGTGGTTCGAAATGGTTATGCTTTGAATGAAGCTATTATCAGCGAAATTTTTCCTCTCTCAAAATAATAATAATATTTGTACAAGTGCAATTAGAATTCAAAAACTCACTACACTTCATGAAACAGTCCAATTGTTCATCCTGAAGACGACGACATTGGAATAATGATGTAACTAGGAATCAATTTCCTCGCAATCGATACATTGATCTGAATAATTCAGGTCATTTTGTGACGCTCACTGTTTTCAACTTTCCTGTCAACTTTACGCATAATTATTCCACGTCAGTTAACTGATTCACTGTTACGCAAAATATACAGTATACATTTTTATCCACCTCCCGCCCCTCCAAATCCTCCCACCTACGATCACCGCTCTCATACGCTTTCTCTTTTAATCTAATTCTAATCTTTTTTAATTACGCCGACCTTTGCTAGTTGCCTCGACGAAGTGCTTGGCCGACGTTGTTATTATCACATTATTCAAAGCATATTTTTGCATAATTCCACCGAGCTCGATTTTTTGCCATCGCTTTTATTACCGGCGAATAAAGCTAGCATGCGACTCGCCACCGTAATTTGATTATAGATCCCGAAATTGTGTCCATTAATAAACGCGTTTCCGTGAATTGTAATTAATGTGACACTAAAGTTTATGCTTAATATTTAACAATCAAAAATAAGTTTACATTACTGAATTGAACGTATGTTTACTTTTTTCTTTTTCCATCTTCCACTATTTTTTATGTTTATTTCAATTTTTATTCTTGTGTCTACCTTTTCTCTAATCTGAAATGAAATTTTTTTGTAATTTTAATTAATGATCTTGAAATTGAATTTTACAATGCAAATTAATAAAAGTGGTATAGTTTCTTTTTCTCAGTATTATTACATAACAGGTTTGTAATACGATACACTGTAATGTTAGAAAACTCGTTTGCAATTAAAGATGAAACAAATGAAAGAGCGTAAGCGTAAAAACATCATCTGCAGTACAAAGTTTCGATTTCCTGTCTATAAAAGTATCATGTTAATTAATATACTTATATTAAAATTACAAAATTGAGTAGTCTAAATATTATCACAGTTTGAGTTAAACAAATTGGAGGCTATACATGTCGAAGGTGAGAATTCAAGCGAACAACCGAGAGATGAATTAAATTTTTATATTAATTAATGAAGAACATATTATACTTGGAACAACAAAGATTCCGTTCACGCAATCAAAAATTTAGTCGAACATCCTTATACTAACAAATTAAACTTAACGTGCAAATATTTTACCGTTGTTCCCTTCTGTTTTTCGTTCTGAAGTTGAACCACTGAAATTCTCGTAAACATTTAGAGACTCCATCTTCGAAATGCAATCTCTTTTCCTCCGCGTGATTAAAATAGCGTTCGGACTTTTGGAAAACAATTTCAAGGCAATAGATAACGAGCACATCAACTTTAATGCGAATGAATTTTTGCACTTTTGCCATTCCAATCAAGAAAAAGTCGTCGCTAACCAAATTTGTTCTAGTTAATTTTAATTATACTTTTCGCTTGCATGGCAATTGTTTGTGTAACTACAACAACAATGTTCCCATAGCAGTATAAATTTTTCTTTGAGTTTGCACACGATATTATTACAATATATTATAATATATTATATTTTTCTTCTCAACTAAGATTTGAACGAATAAACAAATAACAAGCTAGAAAAAAGCAACAGAATTACAAGTTTTATTTAGTACAAAGTTTAGTAGCACTGGGAAATTTCACATGAAAGGCTTTGCAATTAATGCCTCATTAACCACGTGCGTACGCGTATATGTGTAAGAGTGAAACGTTTAAATTTCGAGGTAAATTGTTGGCGTAATATTTTCGTCAAACGAAGTCAGTCGAAACTGTAGGCATTGCACTAGCTGGCTGGGAAAAGCCTGCGTAAGCTGCGACGTGTTTAAACATACGTCGTTCTATTTCTCGATGAAATTAATGATAAACACGTCAATTCAAATTTATACCTACATTCAATCGTTATGCGGTCATCGCGTTGAGAAAATCGGCGCGAACATTTGAATCAAAGGAATGGACTTAGTATGCTTTAATTAATTTGTAATTGAATAAACTAATCGGATGGTAAATAATCAAACGATTTAAACGTTTTGAATCAAACAGAAGGCGAATGTTGACAAAAATATTAATTTAGCCATGGATAGCGTAAAATTGTCGGCTTCACTGATTTAAATTAACAATGAATTTATTACAAAAGTGATTATTGTATTTAAAAAATTAAGTTTTCTTTTTGAAATGTTCTAATATACATGAAAAAAATTTGTCATTTTAGAAGTTTTTGTCAAATAAATTTGAATCCAAAACCATCACTTTGACGGCGTTGGCCGTAAAATTTCTGAACATGAAATTGGAATTTCAAAGATCCAGGTTTGCGCGGGCTCCATTTAAAACAAGTTTTAATAAAACTATGTTGCAATCTGTATAATGTGTTTAAAATTATTAATATTTTAATTGGCTTGTTCTGCAACTTTTATGATGTAATATATTAGTAAGTTACAAGTTTACTTTAATAGTTAAATAACATTTCCTAATGAAAAACACATGGATTGTCGTAATAAAATTATAATTTTGATAATAAATTAATGATTTCCCAAATTTACAATCCTTTTAACTTGCTTGTTTATAAATGGATTTTTCCGTTAAAACATGGTGAATATTTCAATTACGTAAGTTAAAAAAAAACGTTTTTTCTACACAGAGAAACATTTATCCAGTATCAGCTGTTACCCTGTAATATCTGCAGATTTTCTGTTGGCACAACTAGAACAATCACTATCTTTAACTGAGTTTTTAGTAATTTACCTACTTTAACGGAATATTCAATTGATTTAATTTCTCTGAGTATATAACTATAAATATATCCACCTTAACTGAGTAGGGAGTAATATTTCGAATGAGCCTATCGTGCAATAATATTATGATTTCATTAGACAATAAAAAGTGTCCCTCCTATCGCTTTGCAATAAAACGATATCGGGTTATCCGTTTGATTTTATTAAAATTCTTCAATGAAAAATTGATCGATTTGTGGAAAGCGTCGCACGTCTATCATTCTCTAATCGAATTGTCACTCGCATATTTTGCAATAAATTACTCGATATTTTATGTAGTCGTAATAAAATAAGATTATCGTTTTCTGCTTCAGTGACCGCGAACATATATTTCTCGTTTATTTCGTTTAATGACATTCTATTGTCTTTATTAATTTTGTCAATCAAGAAAATGTAATAAAGTGATACGAATCATGTTATCGTAGAGACTAAAAAATTACGAAAGATTTAAAATTAAAATATTTTAGTGGCAAAAAGTTAAACGTTTCAAATATTCCTTTAGTACATTGTAGGTATATTAGAAATTTACAACATTTATCCTCTGCATTTTTTAATTTACTAACTTTGTCCGTAAAATGATCTCCAATATGTTTTCGCATAAAATAAAATTTTTTCTTAACTTTATATTTAGAATTTGTTATTCTGCAGTTTTTAAAGTTCGTTTAAAAAACAGTGTTACAAACGTCTTGTGCATATAAATGGTCGCTTATTATTCGGGCCCAAATTAGCTTCTTCGTGTTAAGAATAAAGATTAATTGCAAAAACTCGCAAATTTGCTGCACATGTTATCGCAACTCTTGATCCAATTTAACACTTTTCCATTAAAACGATGAATTCCCCTTCGTCTTCTTTTACCAAAAAAAAGATCTCAGACGTTTATACCATCCAGTTACTGATGACTTCCAGTAATTTGGAATTATAGAACGATATATAAACGTCAGAATACTCTGGATTAAAATCCAGTTTGTTTATTTATTATATTCCAATACCCTCGAGCTCCTCCTTTCGTGGATCCGTATAATTTATCTTTGCCCACTTTCTGTCTGTCGTTTCTTTTTTTCACCCCGGCTTTTCGTTTGGCGTGATATACGCATAATGGTTCAACCCCGTGCGCCACACTCCTATGTTGGATCGTTTACGAAAAATTAACGCGTAATTTTTCGTCGCGTCACTTTTTACAAGGAATTAAAATTATGCGCCCACAACTAGGTCAAGACGTGAACGTCTGGCCACAAAAAATGTATTCAAGAACTATGGAAAATTTGCAGACGACAATTTTACGACAGTTTGTCGTACGGTCGTTAATCATGCGACGTGTCTTTGCAACATTTCACAGTGAGAAAATGATTCCCCAGAATTTTTTTGATAATGACGTATTTCGTTATGCAATGTGCATCATCATCACTATTAACGTAGTCGCCATTGCTACCGCAATTGCCGTCAATAGTGATAATAATTAATCAATTATTAAATAATAATACGGATTTGGATTTTCATTGTATATTATTAATGAAGCCAACTTTAACACTTCGTTTCAGTTAAAATTGATTACATTTTTAATTACAAAAGAAATGTCTACATATATTTTGCAAAAAATGAGCAATGTTATTGCTTGAATGGTAACTTACACACCCTTAAACATACCCTTAGTCCTGAAATGTTTCATTTTGATCGAGGAAACATTTGCATTTTAATATTTTCCCGAAAGAAATCTTTTTTATTCAAAAGGATTCTTTTCTTTCCAAACGATTTACACATTTAATGGAAAAATCACCATTTTGAAAGAAAATTTATTCCTTTTCTATAGAAATAATACTTTTATTCAAAAGGATTGTTGAATAGAAGTGGAAAGAAAAAGATATTCTTTAAAAGGTATTTGCGTTAATGCACTGTTTAAGTGATAAAACACTTTTACTTCTTAAATAATGCCCTCTTTCTTACAATAATGTCCAAGTAAGCATTAACTTAGCTGATTTGAAACAAATATTTCAAATTTCATTTAATCGAAAATCAGATATTTTTATTTCCCACTCAACCTTAAGGTGATAATGTGGTTCATTGCAATATAAATTTGTCCATTGTCTTTATTACGTTCCGTTATCAATTCTTGTTTATCAACACTAACTATCGGCAAACCGGTCGGATTCATTTTATGAAAAGAATCACAGATGAGGCGATCGATGAAATCATTGAAAATTGGTGGGCTCTCTGCAGTCCACTTAAAAAATTATCACGAAAGGTCCTCGTGTCGCGCGACTGGTCGCCCTCTCAAGAAAACTGATTCTTCGCGTCCCCGTAGTATAACGAGCCTTCATCTCGCCTTTCTTCCATTCTTTCGACATTGTTTCCTCGTGCTCTCGTTTCCTTCGCGCACTTATTCTACATTTCGCTCGCCCTCCCGGCGGAATAAGGTTATCTTTGATGTAGCGGGCGTATTTTGAAATATTTGTCTTACGAATAGTTTGCATACATCTTCGGCTTGAAAAATGGTGCCGCTTTATGGGAACAAATTATGACAAATTGAAAGTTTAAATTACGATGGTAAATTGAAGCGAGTACCGGGCAATTTTTTAAAAAAATTGTTAGTGTTATGTGAATAATGAATTTCTTTTTTTTTTTTTTTTTTTATTTAGTATAGACAAAAAAAGTATGTTTATATGCGACGAGAAAAACTGTTAAATTGAGTTGAAAAAATGTTAAATTAACGAGAGTCTATATTATTTCACAAATAAAATAACAAATTCCACGTTTGTTAATGGACATAATTAAATTCATACGAACATAGATACACTTCCCAAACTAAAATTTGTTCTCTTAAATTTTTTCTTCGAAATAAAATACACTGAGAAAACCATATTGTAACCGTTTACAATATGGTGCATATTGTAACGTGCACAATTTCATATAGTAAACTGTTTACGATATCATATCGTAACTAACTTCAGCCAAAGACATTGCTAGATTATTTTATTTCGACCAATAAGCATGCTGGAAATTTTACAATCCATATTGTGCGATATCGTTTTCTCGGTGTAGTTTTCGTAATAACTCACCGTTTAAACGTATAAAAACATTTAAACCAATATGTGTAAGACAATCTGCACTTGTATGAAAATACGTAAACAAGAAAGAATTTAAACGAATTTTGTTGATTTTTTAACGTTACTTCTGACTGACAAATATTTGCATATAAAGGGAATGAATGATAAATTTCATTCTTAGTATGTTTTACCGATTTCCTTTTTTTTTATGAGATCAAATTCGATTATCTAAATGTTCACATACGAATAGGATTATATCGATTAGTAGTTTACTTGAACTTTGATAGAAAATGGAATGTGATTGCAAATTGCGTGGAATAGTTTACGTAACAACATTTACGTGCAAAATCATTTAATCCTATTACACTTTGGTATTCTAAGACAATTAAGCGTCGAAATTCTTAAGACGTATTGAGACTGGTTTATTAACTGAAATTAATGATAATCTGTACTCTCATGCTTTTCGCTTTCGCATCTTCATATTTTAATAAAGAAATAAAAGTGAACAAATAAATAACGAAGACAAAATAAATAAAGTTGAATACTTCTACTAATTAAAATAAGCTATTCTTCGTAGTAAAATCAGTTATTTGAATTAGGCCGGTAATATGGCTAAATTTTAAATGTCAGAAAGACTGTTTTGCATCTACAGATTTGAAAGGCCCCTCTTTGCAAGTAATGGCGATATATATCTACGCATACTTAAAGAAAAAGTTTTTAATATTAATGATAGATAATAAGTTATTTACTCATCCCTAAAAATACTTAATGTAAAACTGTGAATCAATTTTACATCGTTGCCGAATAGAGGATTTATTACGTGAATATTGAATCAACGAGTGAATATCCACTCTATTTGCATCAAATAAACATCTATGGCATTGACATGGATTTTTTGTCGGATCACCACATTGAACCGGTATCAATAAAATATCTTTTCAATTCAATTCATTTAATATTGATGGTACCATACTACTGTTCGTAGTTTAATACTATTAATATAAGCAATAATAGTACTAGAATCACGTTTTTAAAAAATTAAAGTAAAAATTAACTGTGGTGTATTATTATTCTTACAACTCTTTTAGTAACATTTTCAACGCCAAACAAAAAAAAAATCAGCGTATGTTCTTAATGATCTAAATTTTCGTCGGATTTAAACAGATTTAAAGACAGCGCAGTGGCACATTTATTTCAATTTCACTATTTACTTATATCCGTTTCAACAAGTGCAACAAACATCCTTATCCATTTACAGCCAAATCGTCCATAATTTTATCTCTGTCTGTCATTGAATCGCCAAAAGTGGACGGAAAATGAATCGTCAACATCGAGACGCAAAAGCTCACCGTAGTCGTTGCCGGCAAATATTCGCCTCGCGGAGCATGTAACCTGAATCTTATTCCCCTTGCCCCGTGTTCGTTCCTCGTCGCATTCTGTCTCGCGGCATTTTCGCCCCCTTTTCAAGGTCATCCGATGGAGGTTACGTTACCATGACGACGCACGAGCCCAGAATAACGGGCAACCCCTTTCCATCTCTTCCACGTTTGTTATACATGTATTTTCACGAGAAAACAGCAGAAGCAAATACGATTGCATACCCTGCCTTTCGCTCGTATCTCAATTCACGCTCTTCGCTTCCGAAAGGAGTCACATTTTGGAGCCTTTATATTGTTTACCTTTTACACGCGTCACTTTCTTTTGTCATAGAAATCAGACGTTTCGTTCAAATTAGGTGCTATGACAGCGCCAAGTGTCCGAGAATTCCGAAGTTGACTTCTAAGTTTTAAATTGTACTACCATATTGCAAGTAGATAATTTGAAAGAACTAGCTTGGAAATTGTAAAGAAGACAAAAAACGGAAGAAAAGAATGAGCTTATTTAAACGTAATTGCGGATTTAGACTTCAGATCGAACGAAAAAAGCTCGTGTTTCATTTGAGGTATTGTCATACCCCAAGTTGTATGCGGAAGTTCGGTTCAATTAAAAGTTTGCCGTAAATCTGTCGAACAAATGCACACATTCGGTCAAGATTTACAACTTTCTCTCGTATCACATTCGAATTTCAATTACTTTAAATAGTAAATAATTAAATTTAAAAAGCATCATACGCACGCTTCAAATTAAGACTTTTTGCGGAAATGTATTGAAATTTATGTTCACGGAATCACAATTACTTTTTCACGTTGTAATTTTTCAACGCTATATTTTGCAATGACATTACTTTCTTTCATTTAAAATATCGATAGAAATATAAAAAAATGGAAATAGAAATATTACAAAATGGATAGTTATTTAAACATCGAAACAGTTGCCATGAATCGTTTTTTCTAGTATTTTAAACGTCTTCTTTGGACTTCTTACAATAAAATGAATCTTAATTATTATTATATTTCAAGCAACAATCTACAAATATTAACACCCATAGATACTTCGTAGTGATGCATGGGACTTTTTAACAATTTCAGTTTCTCAGTGAATTTACAAATTATTAGAGTTACTTTTCACAATGTATCCAACCCTGCAAAAAAAGTTTGTAATTTTAAAGCATAAATGCTTAAATTAGGCTTAGATAAACTTTAAAGTCCAATTCATAAAACTGCTGCATTTTAAATCTGGAAGCACTTCAAAGGTCAGCGTTTCAAGTTTAAGTTTAATTTTACAGTAGAGGTTTTTTTAAATTAACATTACAGGGAAATTAAAAAGTTTCGATAAAACAAACGTTAAAAAAGGTCTGCACACATGTTTGCTAATGTAAAGTTACGAAAACTTGGGCGTTAATAAAACCTACTTTGCGTTTCTTCGCTTCTACTTTAAAAATCCAACGTTCAGTCTTTATTTTCTCCAAAAAAAAAAAAAAAAAAAAAAAAATCATCGATACATCTACGAAGAGAATCGATAACTGACTGTGGCTTACTGAAAAACATCGAGTTCATTCGACGAATTCAGTTGGAACGCTGCCAAAAGTGGTCCAGTTCTAGAAATAATTCAGTCGTTCCGCAATGACGCGCGGATAGCGCGACCGTCGCTATGCCAGTGATAAAGGCAGAGGGCGCGGATACCATCCGCTGACGCGCGGTATTACGTTTCGATTGCGACGTGAAACGACGCCGGTTCTTGTATTTTAGTTTACATAAGTGGTTTGTACTCAAATTCCAAGCGATCCGCGCTAATGGTATCCTTTAAATATTATTAATACCACCCGGCGCTGACAACGTTGTTTCTTCGACGGACGCTTCCAATGTCAAATGTCGTTCATTTGATTTACTCCTGTCGTGCCTTTTGTTTATCTTCCCGCATCTGTCGTATTCCTATGTTTCTCCATTACTTTATCGTTCGATTATTTATTTCTGCTTACCTTCAGTTCTGTACCTTTTAGTTTTTTTTTAAGATCTCATGTTTGTTTACTTAGTTACGTGTAAACATTTTTTTCAATGTAAAGTATTATGTATGAAGTTGACACTGAAAAAATTGTAATATAAAAATACATTCAACTAAAAATTTTAAATAGAGACAGTTTATTTTAGATCTTGACAGTGTAAACCATGCTGTAGATGACCTCGCAGCGAAATTTAATTTTAAAATCAAACTTTATTTCATATTATATAATTCAGCTAAAAAAAATTATGCAAACTTCTCGCAAATATGTTTTCTCTTCATTCTTTATAGCTGGCTGACCTTTCAATTATTTATGCAATATACACGAAAATGTACAAATAAATTGTATTTAATTTTCGCACACTTGTCTTAACATATCATATTTACTACAAACATAAAATCAAAATAAAACATATCTTAATTAATTCAGCAATTCGCAGATATGCTTTGCAATTAAAATATTACATAAAATTAAATAAAAAATTGTATTGCTTATTGTTTACGAACTAGAAAATATTTTATGTACACGGAGATAAATGAGAATCTAATAAAATTTGTTCAGATTGTGGGTCATAATTGCAAACATGTCACGATTTTCAGACAGAATTGAATTTGTTTATTTTTCGATGTAGTAATGGAATTTTGGTATTTCATCAGTCAAAACTGAGAACATCGATCAATGTTAGTATTTTAGCACTAATATATAGTATCATACATATGCGACAAGATATTTGATATAGGTGACAATTGAAGAAGTCAACTTTGTTGCCGCGCCACTTGCAATTATAGTTTTGTACTAAAACTGTATCTACGATCCCTAGCTAACAAAGATTTTATGATAATATTTGCTGTTGACACCTTAATAAAGACTTTTTGAAATCGGTTACAAATATAAAAATAATGCCAGAGTACGGAAACAGTCTCGTTGACGGCGAATAAAAATTATCAACGACATAAAGATGTTGTTTATAATTGTATGACTTAGATAAAGGAAGATTGATTAACTAAAAACATTTAACTCAATACCAGCGATTAAAGTTGTTTGAGTTCACGTTAAGAGAAATTCAATTATCAAACTTACCATTTTGCCAAACGAACAAAATAATTTAACTTTACATCAACGATTCGCGTCATCGATCAGGAGGCACGTAAACTTCAATATACGTCGTGATTTGCACGCACGATTCACTCCCGACGTGACGAGCCACGTTATTCTGAACTCTGGCTGGAAAAATACGAGCAATTTTCATCGATCTTTCGATGTTGAGTCAACGCAACAGATTCCTCACGAACCTCTGCTACCATTCTTATTTAAAAGTGAGAATAACTAATGTCGTTTCGGAGACTTTTATTTATTGTTCACCGAGGAAAGTGATTTTCTTGTATTAGCGTAAAATATTTTGTTGCTATATTAAGGTAAGATTAATTTTTTATTTTGTTTTTTTAATATGAAACATATGTACTGATTATATGTTGTTGCATAATAGAAAAGCAAATATTCATGTAAACTTGACATAAATTTCATGTAAACGAAAATGAAGTTTCTAATTTGTAGCTTTCGGCGATACTCGTGATAGGAAAATTAATCTTAAAATTATGCTACCAAATTTACATATAAACTCAACAAGAAACTTGTAAATTATTAGCAGATAACAAATTCACGTTTGGTACATTTTAATCAAAAAATTAAGTATCATGCTTTTTCAAACTTAAAAAAAACCTACAAAAATATTGTCAACATTTTATTAGGTTTTAATCAAATTTAATAGAATTCAATAAAATTCAATTGATTTTATTGTTTAAGTTTAATGAAGAATAATGAATAAAATGCTCAAGAAAAATGATAAGTGAGCAAACATTTTCGTCGCGCCTAAGGTTAACGCTTACCGATTGATTACCGACGACGCGCCTTTCAACGTGTCGTATAAATGTCGGCATCGTTTAAAATGCGCCACGCAAACGTGTTCCATTAAATTTACTTGCGACTTTTGTTCGATGAAGGTTGGGTGCCGGCAATAAACCTGTACCACGCCAACTATGTCAATATTTTGGAAAATTAATCGCCTTTAAATTCACGTGGATGTGCAAAATTAAGTCAATGATTACAATGACTTTTTTATTCTCATTTACAAACCTGTATTATAATATCAGAATGTTATTACCTTAATTAAAAAAAAAATAATAATAATATTCTTAACTAAGCCCTTAAAATCGAACCATACTTTTTAACGTGAATTTATATTTTAAAGCAAAGGAGCACGAATGAAGTTTCAGGTGAACTGGATAATTTTAAAAAGCTTGCCTTTAGGAGATAATTTTAAAAACGAGGTTAATTAAACGCAATGTTAAATATTAATTACCAATCAACGCGCTATTTAAAGGGCTCGTTTATCAACTGAATCCGCGATGTACTATAATCTTACAATTCATCGCCGCACATTTATATGTCAATTAGAACTTTGATCATCCATATGCAACAGTCATTCGCATAAGCTGAAATTCCAGAATTGAATAAATAAAAAGCATAAATGTATTATTTAATAAAGTATGAACTTCTTATGAATTTCATATTAATATTATAATTCGTAAGTTAAATAAGACATGAACTTCATTGTAACATAAATTAAATTAGACCCGTTGGTTTCAGTTTAATAGCAACGGCGTAATTAGTAACGTCGAATGCTAACTAGATTACATGCGATACACGATCATGTATCATCATCATCATCGTCGTCAAATCGTCGCGTTCATCCGTCAGTTTCATTTAAAAATTAATTAAATGTGACATAAAGAATGTTACATTATAATTGGTCTTGCATACATTAAAACCTTCCATAAATTCTAAATCCATTTTAGACTTAAATGATTTATTACAAACGATGAAAGAGGAATTGTGAATTGTACAGTTGATACAAAGTTTGTTCCGATTATTTTTAGAAGGCTTGAAAGTACATCTGAGGCTTGGCTATCTCAGACGCCTTAAAAGCAATAGGCAAACCGATCCTTATATGCAACCAGTCGAACAAACTTACCCTTTTCGACAAAAATTTGTAACCAGTCTTCTATTATATATTATAACTTATTTCGTCGATATCATAAATTGTTTCGTCACTTTCAATGAAAGCAGGTATACACTTTGAAAAAAATATCGCTTTAAAACAATTTTGTATCGATGCAATTCTTTTACTTACGGAATCGTTAGAGATTTCAGATAAAAGATTTTATTGAAAAGAATAAGAAATTGTATAGTCCGCATCAAGATTGCAATCAAACGAGGGGAGGATTTCTTTTGACTCTCCCTTGATTCGAAAGATATTTTGTCATTGCAAGGGACCGTAAAACGGTATGTTTCCATGCCCGTGTAACGAAAAAATGTTTCTATATTACCACCATGCGACTTTGCATCTGTCAATTTGCACACATCTCTTTTTAAAAGTTTTATGTTCACTTTTGTCTCCGATTTCGTGTCAGCTTATATTTTTGGTGACTTGTTTTGAATAATTAAACATCAACATGAAGCATATAGCGTGCAAATGAAATCTACTTTATTAAAAAATAAATACATAAAAATTACTGCAGTGACAGAAAAAACCTTTTTCAATTTAACCTTTTGCAAAAGCTCATTCATTTTAAAATCTACTTTACCACAAAATTCTTAGTTAAAAAAGGACAAAGGATGAAAAGAAATTTAAAAATGTATTCAAACGAGAATGTTCAATCTATTGAATACTTGAATAAATAAAACAGATGTCAATAATTTAATGAATGCATACACAATTAGTTTATTTAATCAATAAACAAATCACAAAGTAAACAGTCGAAACGTAGTCAGCAACAAAGTTAATAAAAAATTAACGACGTACCACTTTTCTTTTACTGTGGCTCGCCCTAACTGAGCTTCAATAAATAAAGCAACAATTCGCTTCGAGTGTTTATAGCAAAACTTTGAGGAAAATTTTTCGTGCGAAATAACAAAAGGGGGAGGGGTGTGAAAGGAAGTAAAGTGAAAAGAAAAAATAATGAGTTAAAGTTCAAACTGACTCGAGCGCGGAGGATCATACAATCGAGCCAGTAGTAGTGAAGTTGAATAGTCAGGCCAGAGTTATTCTTTCTTCCGGTCCGTGGCGATGCAACGTTGCGAATTCGCGGCTAATTGTGCTTTGTTGCAGGTCATTCCGCGACCGAAAAATTTCCCGCTTTAATGAATTTTAATGTAATAACAATGGTCAGTTCTGACAGCCTTTAATTTTCCCAACATCGTTGCGCAAGCGTTTCGCAACTAATTCTCGGTCAGGCAAAACGATAGTTTTGGTTTTGTTTGAACCATGGAACTTTGAAATTGAACGAATGAAATATACCTCGACATTTTGCTCAAGGTAGGTATTAAATATCACGGTTATTCGAATTATTTACGAAATGATTTTTTGTGCTTGATGATTAATAGTGTTTTTTTAAAGAAACTATATTAGAAAAAGGAAAAAAATTTTTAATCGCTTCTTGTTTAGTTCTAACTTGCAGTTGTTTTCATTATTTTCCTGTTTAATACAATTTTCGTAACGAAAGAAAGCTTTTGTTAATTTATACCGTCACATAAAGCTACTTTCAGTTAGTTAATCTTATTAATGAATATGCATATGAATATTCTATATGACCATGACAAAATTACTATCTTCGTAATGTAACAGCTAAATTGTCCATTAATGAACAGCAGTACCAAGATCGTCCGCTTCATCTTGTGCAACACCGTGACTGTCTTTTAAGCACCAATGTTAAGTGTTTGATCGTTAGCATTGTCATTCCACGCTTCAGGCTTAGTGGTAAACTTTCCGCAGCACAACTTTGTCCATTATCAATGCGAAATAAAATTTTTGGAACACAACTGTCGCTTATTGTGCATTGTTAAATAAAACAGTAAACAGAAAATTATCCTATTATGATCACATCTAGACCTTGTAAATTCAAACAAAATTCTTAATAAGGTCATAGAGATATCTTTACAAAATTACTTTTCGTGATCATTTCATTCAACCTGATGTTAAATTTGTGAATGTTTTTAAAAATTTATAAGATGAAAATTCAGAAATAATATGTCGTGTTGGTTTGATAATTGTTGCTGACATTTCTTTTTTTCTTGTAAAAAAAAAAAAAAAAAAGAAAATGAAATGACGTAGAAGGTAGATTTAAAAAGTAAAGTAAGGTAGTCATAATTTTTTCAAAAAGACAACACTATTTTTGTATTTATTTCGAAAGTTAATTAAACTTATTGTATAAAGTAATAAGCGTTCAAAATTTTAAGCTTAACAATTGTATCATCGTTCAAAACAATACATTAATTGAATTGTAACTTTTGTACTTCCAAAATCACATTACTTGCTAAAGTATATGAAATAAAGTACGCTATATTTCATATAGCGTACTGGCGCCACGGGTCGTTGGTACATTAAGGGAAATGCATATACAATGTAAATATAGTTTCACGCGGTCATTTGATAATTAAATTCCGTAATACGATTTTGGTTTCGTAATTTTGTGCTTCTTTTTACTATAATCATACTTGCCGCATAATTCAAATAGCAAGTTAAACGAACAGGATTTCGAGGAATATAAAATAAAATTAGCAAAATGTTTCAAATTTCAATTAAACTCATCAAGTTTTCGATTTGTATTTTAACGACGATGTAACGTAATGAACAATATTAAATCATGAAATTCTAATCTATTTTGAAATAAATATTTTATGGAAGATTTAAGACTTTAAGCCTCAAATCGCAACCTCAATTACGGAAAAGTATTTCGTAGATCGCGTATTGAACCAAAAGGAAGGCTTTAATTTTTCTGAATAATCGACTTACGTTCGAAGCTTATGATTCTGAGGTGGTAAAGTGGTACATTTTTTAGAGTTTATGTTACATTACTCAAAATTGTATTTTTATTTTCTTTACAAATCATGTCACAACGTCGATAATAATAAATGTAAAAAGTTTTTCTAATCCTTGCAAAAAAGTAATCACATCAATTTTATTCAATCGATTAACTTACTGTTACATCCAATTTTCTGTTAAATCCGTTTATATCGTCTTTTTTACCTTTAATACGAAAGCAAGAAAATTTCACACCGCGACGTAGTTCGATATTTTCTTGCGAAGTTACCAACGCTATCTTTGACAATTTATCGAAATCATTATGCAAACATTGTGAGTATACGTATGCTTTAGATACCGTCCTGTTACAAATTGCAATGTAGTAAATACACCGATAAAAGGATAATAGTGGTCAGGTAAATCACAGCTGGTTGTTAACGCATTATTATTGTTTGTTTGACGACGTTCTAACTTCTCAGGTATTTCCCAACGACAGCTTGCGATATATATTGATGATTAAGTTAAATGCACGACTCCTTGTGTTCTGCGCAGGAAATATAATCTTTTAAAACCGTTGACAGAGATTTTTTAATAACAAACTTAATATTTCCAAGGAAATTAACAATTAAAACTTAGAAAGAAACCAACACAATCTTAAAATAATAAGTTTTAAACCATCATCTAATTTTCTAAATATTTTAAAATTCAAATGTCGAACATTTTTGAAATGTCGATACTGTTTGTTGTGTCTTCGTTGCCAAAAAATATCAATATTTTCCGTGTATATTTTTATAATTCGTTGTTTCTGTATCTACATTCCTTTTTATTATTGCGTTTTCAAGTTTACAAATGTTTCGTTGCTACTTGCTTACATTTCTAATGCGTACCAACGTTAAATTTGCACATTTTTATGATTTATTTACGAATCACGGCGTTGATTTATCTTTATTTTACTCACATTTGTTTCATCTTTGTATACTTTCTTTGTTTGTAGATATATTCATACAACATTTCAGTTCATAATTTCATTACGTGTTTACATTTCTGTCGCTTGTTTTTATACTTTTGCGTGTGTGTAATAATAAAGCGCATGTTAATATCACGTAGCGCTGAAAACTTTTTTGTGATCCCCCTCTCCTCTTCAGCAGCGCCTGACATAAACTGCTGAAAGCTCGTAAACGCCACATCTGCTTCTTTGAAGAACGAAATCGCGGCGCGCGTATTTTCGTTACGCGGAAGTGGCAGAACATTCGCCCGACGTTTCCCGGCCGTTCGGTGTCGTTTCGTTTCCACGCGTTTGATTCACACGCAACAATTACTTTTGTCGTTTATTGGCTGCAGTTATACTTCCACGGTAAATTCCTTCTTTATTTCAGTCGCGCTTGGTTGAAAATAATTTTATACCAAGTCCTTGTGCTTGCCCGCATTGTTAAAACCAAGCGAAGTTAAGCGGTTTGTTGAAAGGTGCACTGTAATTTTGAAATTAGAAGACTATCTCTTTTAAATAACTTTGTAATCATTTCTCCAATGATATTATATTTATTATTAAGTGTTTATTATTTTTTACATTATACTGATAAATGTAACAAAATCAACTAAACTGTCAAATATTATCGAAATGAACTTAATTATTAATTGTAATTTTGTTTGCTTAATTTTAACAAAGCAATTGACTAATAAACTAAGACAATTCATTTGAGTCTTTTTGTAAGTCAACTCATAAAATATGTGCGTTGATTATATCAAAGCTGACAAAATAATAGTAAATGTTTCCAAGTTTATGGCTTAGATCGCGAAATGCGATGGAAACGTCACCTCATTCGCGTGATCTTACGCTTCCGGTACTAATTTCCGAGAAACAAACGAATTTTGTGAAACACTTCAAACCCTTTATTAATAATTTGTGTATAAGATCAGATTATCAAAAACCTATTAATTAACTCTTATTTAAAATAATGGTTATTGGAATTAAAATATGAATTATACAAATTACACTAAATACTTTTTTTTTATTTATTATTAAAAATATGTAACTGATATCACAGTAATTTCTTTTATTTGCAAAATACGATCTGGAGTCTGCCGAGAGTATTGCATACGGATAGCAGAGGTTTAGCTCGCGCGTATGATCTAGACCTTTGCCAGACCAGCTAGCAGTAATTTTTTCTACGCAGGTGAGTAAATGCAAATAAAAATGTATGCTTAATAACAAATTGTTTTGTATATCCAATCCTCAGTAAAAGTACCCGAATAAGTCCTTTTATGAAGCATGACTTTCATTTCGTGAGTAACTCCGAAAAAAAGAAGGTTCTAATAAACATCTTGGTAGAATTACGACTATGATTGTGTTTAATTCAAACAAAAATGATAAAAGCTTATTACTACCATTTTCGATATTAAACAAAGGTTTGAAGTAAACGAAGGCGGAGTTAATATTGAAAACGCAATAAAGTAATAATTGCACTTCACATTAACTGCAAGTAGTAATAACACTCGCGGGCTGCAAAGGCCGTGTCAACATCTTGAGTCGTCGTTTCAATTCAAACGTTTTTGGCTAATTATGCGGCACACTTCAACGCTTTATCTTTCGCTATTAGACATCACTGCACCGATCCACAATCTTTATGAATATTTACCGACTCGGAACAGTTGCGAAAATGAAACCGACCATGAATTATGCGTTTTCAGCATCAAAGAGAGTACTGTAGACTTCAATAAAATTTTCAACTATATATTTCACTGTCAGATATAATATAAAAAATAATTCATTAAAAGTATTAAATAGTTTTCAGCGATTCGAAACTGCCATTTGCATCGGGAACATTTTTCACGTTGAAACAACCAAATTTTTAATTAAAAATTTTTCAACTTTGATTCTAATTACTTTCGCTGGACATTTATCGCACAACAAAAATTTGTTTGTTGGTACTGAAAAGACAGTGACTTTTGCTGAAATTTAAATTTGTTTGTTGACTCAACAATGTTTGTTAGTAGTTCCCCGTTCCACTAAATTTTTAGTCATTCTACTACATGTAATTAAAATTTTTCTCAATATATGAGGTAAAATTGATCGATAAAAAGCATCATCAATGAATTAAAATTACATAATAGAAAACACCATCCAAGTGATATATAAGCAATTCAAAAGCACAATACACAAGCGTAAATCAAAAGCGCCACAAGTGGTAATTATATTTCTTCAATCTTACACTGGTGCAGGTGACCTAGTTTTGCCTGAAATTCAACCCTGGTTTCCCAAAAGACGAATTTTCCTTTCTCTCATTCTTCCCTCCAGATCTTACGTTAAATCTTTAATGCTTAAATTTCGTTGAACTACTTTGCCCGGGTATATTATACCCCTGGATGAAGCATTCGTATCACGAGATGAAACTTTGTTTACAAGCTTTTGCATACAAATTTGCAGCATTTATCATGGCAGAGTTGCATCCGGCGGACAATACGTGTGATGCCGTGACATAAGTTTCGTCAACTTCCAATGAAACGACACTGCCTATTCCGCTGAATCATCGTCAAATCTCGAATCTTTTTTACGCCGTAATCAATGACTTGAGACGTAATAAAGTTTAATGAATCGAAATTTTATTAAAATTTCGCGGAGGGGACACCGATGGACAAGAAAGTAGTGAGAATTAGCTACCTGTTGAAACGCATCGAACGAGCAAGCAAGTCTAGCGTAATGACATAATTTGACAACGATTACTATTGATAGAAACACGCGAAACTTTGACTCGTCTTCAAGTTCGGCGTAAATCTCAATTAAAACGGTGCACGGTTCAAAATAATTCCTCAATCGAAAGGTCGTTATTGCCAATTTTCGTTCTCTTTTTCTTCACGGTATTTTGTTGAATAAATCACAGTTTTGTAGAATCAACTTAATTACATGACTGTTATTTAAACTACAAACTTAATTTCTTGAAACCATATTACTTTTTGTTGCATAACTTTTATTAATTCGAAGAAAGATTGTGTTAAGTGTATGAAAAGTGTATAAACTTCAAACTTTTAATTAATGTAACGAGCAATGAACTGAGCAGAGTGTTTCATGTTCACAATTATCGGGTTTTCAAAATTATGTTTTCAGATCGTAAAATAAGAAGATGTAAGTAAAGAATTGCCATTTAAATGATAATGTATTAGCATGATCAAGTTTACGCCATTTATTGTGCCAGTGGTAACGTCAATTAATTAAAATCGACTTGAATTGAATTTCAAAAATGTTCCATTATATGAAAAATTGTGTCACAACAATTATTATGTATTTTACTTCATAATATTTTTTATAAGAATAAAAAAAATACCGCTTTGTTTATTTTTCACTCCTTAAAAAGTACATTTATTATAAAAATTATTTTTATGGTAAGTAGAAATCAATTATTCATTTAACAACCTGATAAGGTCCTAATCAAGGAACTTTTTTCTTCACGGCCATATACCATATCATTTTGAAAAATAAAGCAAAAGAAAAGATTTTTTTTCGAATAAATAGTGTAATTTCTCTTCTCCTTTTTTCAGAATGAACAAAACTTTTTGCAAAATAATTTTGCCGTTAATCGGTTAGAATCCATTTGCTTGCATCACAAATAAAGTCAATTTCCGAAACGTAACTTCGCACTGGTTGTAAGGATAAGCAGGAAAAAGGGCTTATTACGCGATACGATCCATCATTAATAACTGGAATCCCCTTACGACAAACATTTCGAAACACGAATTTTCGATGTGAAATACAACCTAAACGTTCGCTGACGCGGAATTAATGATACTTCAATTAAATTCTTCTGGTTCAATATAACAGTGTTGTTCATATAAAATCAATGGAAATGGGTTATTTAAGTTTAAAGTAAAATCAAAATAAAAGCTAGTCAAAAATAATGCGATTTATGAAACTTGAGCGAGACACTCGAGAAAAGTTGCGCAAACGGGGGTGTTCCACCCCTCTCGAGCTCGGGATATTGGAACGCCGCTGGATTCGATGACAATTCATAAAATGGCTACTTTATTTTTATTTCAAAGTCATTATCTTTTAAATCAGCTTCCAATCTGTTGTTTCAAAAGAACTGCACCGCGCTCGGGCGAATGCAGTCAAAAATGGGTCGACCATAAAATGCTTTCACGTTAATCTTTGTCTTTCTGATGGTTTGACGTTTCATCGTGCGGTTCATTAGTCTTGAAAAATGTACTGCCTTTTCGAGAAGAGATATGTAAAGTTGAGCGTAATGAGTTTCTGCGATTCGAGTGGACTTCATTTCGATTGAACTACTTGTGTAGATTAATAATAATGTGTTGAAAAGCTAATATAATCCTTGGTCGTTTTTTTTCTTTTGCACCATAGATATGCTTGATTTTGCTGTAGCTTGTTCGTGTTTAATTATTTGATTAATAATTAACAGAATAACTATCAAACAAATAAATTTGTAATTAAATTCCTCCTTTGTCATAATATAATTTGGATTTCAATTGTAAATCCATCTTCGCTCATTAATTGTGTTAGCAAGAGCAATATTATGCTTAAACTTAGTTTATATTTTGTTTTCAAATTTAATCAATGTATATACAACTTGTGCTTGCTTAAACAGTTATTTAACTTCAGGCAAATGATTTATACCAAATAATGTTTCAATAAAAATTATACATTAAAAAGGAATTTTTTTATTTGGATGGACGTTATGGTAATATCGATTTATTTGTTACATATTTTGGTGCGAAAATCAATCACTTCACAATCTGCGCAAAGAATAACAACAAAAAAAAAACATGGTCCAGGAACTTTGACGCGAGTTCATTTATAAGAATATTGATATATGGGTAATAGGTATATCAGCAGTTATAAGTTAAAGCGTGAAAAATGATCTAGTCTAAAAATACGACAATCATTTTTTTACCAAAATCGTCGTTTTGTTTGGATGAATTACAAAGAAAATTAAATTAACACAATTATAGTAATATCAACAAATAAAAATATTATAAATTCAATTATTGTTCATGAATATATACCTCTTTATTTATAATTACAACAAATAATTGCATGCAATAAAAAGTCTGTCAATATATAGTGTTCTTGAAATATAATATTTAATAATAATAATAATAATAATAATAATAATAATAATAATAATAATAATAATAATAATTTATAAACTCGTTCTCGGATTCAATATTCCATTAGTTTAATATTTTGATTATATATTCTTATCAATCTTATATACTTTCGACATTATTACAATGTGTTTTTAACATAATACGATTTATTTGACATAAGTTGTAATGAAATTAGTGCAAATACGTGCAACAATAAATAGTTTTACCAGTAGGTGGCAAATCGAAGTGATCAAAACCGTTTTCACAGTTGATTTGAAATGAGAGAAGTATACACTAAAAAAAAAAAAAAAAAAAAAACGTTGAACGAAAGCGCGTTTTGAAAGAAATATATTTATAAACAATTTAAAATATTTATGATACACTGAGAAAAAAGTATCTTATAAGTATCTTTTAGAAAAATTTCTATATATACGACGCTTTTCATTTACAAATTTATTTATAAATATCAAAATATTTTAAAACATACACTTTTCTAAAATCGTGTATACTGGAAACAATAAAATTTTAATTGCAAATGTATAAAATTTCTCGTCAAGTGCTCCGAAGCGCGTACTTTTAATGACTCTTCGAAAACGAAACATTAAAATAAACTAAACAAAATTATATCGAATGCAATCGAGATGCATTTTCGTCGCATCAGCTTCAACGTTTGTTTACTTCTCCGCAAAAACTTTCAAAAAGTATAACGAAGTATAACGAAAACTCACGTTAAATAAAAGTATCCGTAAAACGGCTTAGCTGCTGCGAACAACGTTGAATCCTCGTGAATGTCATCATTGGTCAAGGTTGATCTCGGCGGAAAAGTTGTCAATTCGGTAGCGTGTTGGATAGCTCGTGAAACGGAAAGAACAGAAAGGCCTATCGCGATGGTGTTTTTTTCACTTTCGTCATGGCCGCGCGGCCGGATTCGCGGCAACGCCACGAACGCGGCCGGCTTTGGTTGCGCGGGAAGCCGGGAGGGCGGAGGGACGATTCGCGTGACGCGGCGCGAGGCTGCGAGAAGAGCACGACGGCGCACCTACAGACGTGACAGACGCCGAACAACTGACGGAATTGCGGAGCGAAGCTGCGTCAGAACGGCCCCTGTGCAGCGCCACCTGCCGCGCACGAATTTCGCCGCGTTGCAGTCTGTAAGGCGGGGTCAGTGCTCGCAAAACTGCTCAAATTTTCACGACCACGCGACAATCAACATTTAAATAACAAAGCCAAAACAAATTATTATGGCTTTGTCATCACAATAATTGTCAACTAGAATTCAGTTGCGGCGAAGAATTTGATGCTGAAGAGAATTTTGAATTCGTGAACAAATTGAATTAAAGGATATTTTATGCTGAGTTGTAAATACTTTTTTGAAATATAAAGCTTCGAGAAATGACAAATTTGTCATCAAAAAGCTACAATTCAGATAGAACATTTTCAAAAAGATATCTAAATGATATCGCAGTGAGTTCGCACGTGCATCACATTCTGGTCACAAAAGAATGTGATACACGTCCTTGAGATATCACTGAAATGTCATAGTGATACCAAAGTGACTTTACTGCGATGTAACAGCATGTTAGAGTTGTGACTTCTCAATGACATCACCGTGATTTATCGGTGATATATCCGTGATAGCATACGGTGATATTATGCTACACACTGGCTCCGTAATGTATGATGACTACTCTATTTTCAGGATCCACTTATGATTACGGTTTACGGTTGAAGTTTTGCAACTCTCACGCAACTTATACGTAACGTCTACTTAACATATTCTGATTCGCTTTTCAACGTTGACAAGAATTTTGTTCTGCTTTCGAGGACATATTAATATTTTAACAAAATTACATTTAAAAATTGTTAAGAACCAGCATGAATTTCAACTTGCATAATTATTCCTCCTCACACTCAAAGAACACTTTTTTAAAATTAATTCATTTTCAAATTTTTGAACGAATTTCATAAAATGTTATCTGATTAAAATACAATTATTCTTAGATCCAAACGAATTTTTATTTGCTATTATTAAAAAATTTCTATCAATCAAATAAACGTAAAATGTATATGTTTTTTAATATGTTCTTTGAACGCGGACATATTTCCATGCAAACGTTAAGTGCATTGTGTGCACAAACAATCGTTTTGATTAATTCAAAACTCATCTTAACTTCAAACTCTTCTCGTTTTTCAGTGAAGATAATTTGTAATTGACTCTTATTCTTGGTCGTCGTTGAAAACGAGATGCCAGATTGCACAGCACTTGGAAGTGTCGATATTTTAGTAATTTGGGGTGAATGTCGACAATGGTATAAAGAAATGGTAGGATTATATCGAGCATGATTTAGTCTTCAACAAAAACATTTGAGCTATACTTGTGTACGCATTATTGAAATGAGAATTCACAGAGGGAATATTTTGCGACAACGTTGACGATATAATAATGAAAATTATGCAATGAATGCTACTAGTGTTATTGTAGCATTTATTACTCTTCGTGAAATTCAACGTTCTTTAAGTATGTCTAAGTCAATTGAAGCAAGACGTTTAAAATTTGGAAAATATTACCTGCTCGAATTAAAAATAATAAATAAAAATGAACAAAAATATTTAAAAATATTTTGACGGAAGAACAATAAATAATAAGATATACCTTAAAAAAATAGCAAAACAATAATAGTAATTTCTTTTTGTTCTCCACTAAAAAATCGAAAATTGTTTCTATCTGTTTCTATATTTTACATCACTCGTTATATTCAACACAGGTATAATTCGTACTTAAATTAACACTGAGAAGAAAAGCATTTATGAGACTGTAATCCAGACGATAAAAACTGCAGTCCTGCAGGAAAATGCATCATAAGATTTTACATTCCAGGACATTTTTTAACAATCTGGAATATAATGTTTTACGATGCGGAAATGTAATAATTCTAAATTGATATTTTAATGAATACGATTAGATCCGGTGACCATGAACCTACATGTTACGCGGAACGCGTTAAAACTTAAATCCTAAAAGGAATAAACTGAAAAAATTACCGAGATATCACCAAATTCTGATAAAAAGCATAATACAAGCACGATACAATCAAATGCTAGATTTTAAAGCTTGAAAAATATCTTTATACATTTATTTAAAATTGTCCACACTCCAACATAAGTTTGAATCAACGCAGAATATTAAAAAAATATTCATTAATTTATTTATTTAATGTGGAAGGAAACTTTAATTATCTACAAACTCTCGATTTTAAATATATATATATATATATATATATATATATACTCATTTAATAATTAATTTATGGTGCAAAGCCCTCAAATAATTTCCATTGTGCCTGATACGTATCAGATGATAAATTTATCAATTGATAAATTTGATTTAAGATTTGACTTTCGAATATCTGATCTATTCCTCGTTTCAATAAAGCATTTCTTTTGCATGAGAAGTAAAGATTTACATTAAATCTGATTACTTCATTGAAATAATGTTTCAATGTTAAATCTCCGTTAAACAGTTATCGCAATCAGTTATCACCGGTTAATATTATTAAAGTAAATAAATAAATATTGCGTCATTATTGTTCTCGCATTTCTTTATATATATATATATATATATAGAAAAACACATTTTAATTTCATTCTTTAAAAATTGTTTTATATACAAGATTCATTTCTACTAAAAGAAAAAAAAAAAAATGAACCGATCAAATGAAAAAAAAAATCAAAATTTACAAAAAGGAAAGCATTGTTTCTGTAAAATTATTCCTAGACGTTTAACAAATAATTTAAGACGCACTTCTATTTAATGTTACAATTCGATATAAACACATATTTTATAAGTTAAATAAAAGTAGATCGTCTCTATAACAAATCACAATAACGAATTAAATGAAAATATTGGTCAACGAGGGTATAAAGTTGTTTACAGTAAGGGAAACTTCCCCCTTATTATTTTCCAAAATTGAATGACGACGTTTCAATTCGGTAAATCTAAAGTACAAACGAGGAAGGCATGTTGAACATGACGGATTGATTGATCCAGCGATAACATCCAACAAAGTCTCCCCAAAATAACGTTTTGCAATGGCCATATTATAAAAGTAGCTTTCAAAAAGTATTTAAACATATTGATAAACTAAACCAATTAAAACGAATGCATTTATGACTTATTCTTCTTTAAAAATAAGAAATCTGGTAATATATAAAATAATTCGGTTTTATCAAGATATAACTTATATGTTTACAATGTATCATAAAATTACACGTTTGCAAAATTGCACAGGCATGTAAAAAAAGTTTGTATCAGTTCATACAGAATTGTTTATATAACCATTCACGCTATTCTCCACTTTCTGAATTTATAAATTTGTGACAAACATAGAACTGGAACATTTGACCTCACATACTAGACTGTGAAAATAAGATAACTTACTACAGATTGTAATAAAATTACATGATTCATAATTACATCTATCAACATACATAATTTAAAATGGTATGAAAATATAAATTCTTGTAAGCGGGTAAATAAAATCGGCATTCTCGATGAAGTCTGAATAAAATGCAGGCAGATTATGTATGACTTTGAGTAACTTTATATAACTTTAACGATGGGTAAATTAAAATATATAAAGAAGATAGATCTAAAGCATTTATCAATTAATAAAATTTATATCGAATTATTTCTCAATATACGTTGAAATTGAAGTAAATCACTTTCGATCCTTCAATCAGAATGTTGGATTGCATAAAGACTGAAATTTGAATTCCAGTGAATTCAAATAATTTCAGAACTTAAATTTTGAAACGTCTGACAACTTTGTGTTCATTCATTTACCCAATTAATCTTTTACTTAAATAAATGCACTCAAAAATATTTGAAGAATATATAAGTTCGAATAGAAAAAAAGTAAAAAACAAATTGTAATATGCTATGTTTTGTAGTTTCATTAGTATCACAATAACGCTTGACTTAATATTAAATTTAAAAATAAAACTTGATTCTGAATGAAAAAAAAAATTAATAATACAAATATTGTAGTTTAATTCAATATTTATAGAAATATAATACAGTAGAACCTTGGCTAGCTAACGGTTTGGCTATCATCCATATAAAAAATCATTTTTATATGGATGATATGAAGACAAATTGTATAAATAATTTCCAGTTACTTTATTAAATTACTGAATACTTACTTGCTTTTTTGGTCTCAGTTTCATATTGAAAACTTAGAACACTGAAACACTTGTTTTATTTGGCAATTTATTTAAAGAAATAAATGAACGTTTTGTTTGTCGTTTGTGAAAGAAAAAATGATTTGTTTTATACGTTTTTTGTTTGTTTATATGGCGCCGCGACTCGAGAGCGCATTGGAGGGGATCCGTCATATCTCCTCTTTTTGTTAGCTAGCCAAATAAACGCCAACATTGCGTTCGTTAGCTAGCCAAGGTTCTACTGTAATTGCATTTCACCACTCAATATAAAAATCGAATACCTCTTAATTTTTATGTAAATTTCAAATAAATATATTTATTAAAAACCAATGGTAATTATAATTTGCATGGAACTCAAAATAAATTAATTAATTAGATGTGTTGTTTAAAACGAAATTTATCCACAGTTCTTATAGTAACAAATTTCTGAAAAATATTGATTTTTTCATAACATCTCAAATATTTTCCATATATTATAATGCAAATTGGTTGATATTTTTACTTTTCAATTCAAAGAATATGAATTAAATTTCAGTAAAATTTATAATTCAGTCAGTTGTAATTAAATAGCAATTAAATTGCAAGCAAATGTCAAAAAAGTTATATTGCATAAAATGTCGATTGAATAGTTTACATAGAAAATATAAATATTTATTAAATTGAATTCGCTATTATTTTATACAATAAAGTGATTCCAACATAGGGAGGAATCACAAAATAAAATATCGAACATTGGCAAAAAAAAAAAATTGTATTTCAGAATCGAACTAAAACGGATCGATCTGATCAAAAGCTATAACACAATGTTCGCATTTTATTTTTCTTGTGGACTTGAATAATCTATATTTACAAATATATGAAAAAAGAATAAGTTTTTTTTTTTTTTTTTTTTCCAAAAATTGTTTCTTACTCTTATTCCCACCCCCACGCCCCCGAGCCCTCCCTCCAATCCTTTTTCCGTCTTCTCCTTTAAAAAAAAAAAACAAAAATTATACCTCAAACTTGTCCTAATTTATAATTTCTCTGTTTTTTTTATCATCTCTATTTACATTATATTATTATGTGTCTTGCTTTCAACTTAGTTTTTATTT
>JABFOV010000416.1:0-39317 GCA_022817685.1 Aradophagus sp. ZL-2020 | reverse complement strand
TTGAATTTTAGAATATAGACTATTTACCACTATTATATAGTTAATAGTTTTCACGTATATAATTATAATTTTTAATAAGTTTCTTATCATAAGTATCATAAGTTTTCGGCAGATCAGGTGGCCCCCACAAAAATCTATGAATCCAACAAAAACGCGCTCAATATTTATTGTGAATTATTATAATATAATACTTTTTATATAATAACATTGCACGTTTTGAAAACAACCATAAAAGTTGTTTTACTAAAAATTACGAAATTTGAATCAGTGTTCTTGTTGTTGAATGATAAAATAAATATCGATATATCGAGAA
This sequence comes from Aradophagus sp. ZL-2020, assembly GCA_022817685.1. Classification (NCBI taxonomy): domain Eukaryota; kingdom Metazoa; phylum Arthropoda; class Insecta; order Hymenoptera; family Scelionidae; genus Aradophagus; species Aradophagus sp. ZL-2020. The sequence goes on along the minus strand of JABFOV010000416.1, from coordinate 39,004 downwards.
ATGTCGATAGTACTAGCTGAAAGTATCGATACTATCGACAGCGCAGTCGACGTAGCCGTCACTCGTCGTGGGCGTAAGCAGCGTCGTAAGGTTGCCAGGGTGTTTCGGGGAGGGGGCTTGCTCGCGGGGGAGGGGCAGAGCAGTGGTCTCGCCGAGTGTGACGCTCGCTGCGGGACCAGTCTGGTGTCGCGTCGCTGTCGGCCATTGTCTCTGACATGGGAACCCAGCAAAATGGCAGAAGTCGTGCAGATGTTTTTGTTCCTATATAAGTCCAAGTATCGGCGGAAAGCATCGGCGCTGGCGCTGCTCGCGCCGCTGCTGCTGCTGCCGCTGCTCGGCCGCGCGGCCGACGCTTACTCGGCCGCCGCGGAGCCGAGCTGCGACTTCGACAGTTGCGTCAACGGGGCCTGCGTCAACGGCAGCTGCGTCTGCCATGAGGGATGGCAGGGCCCGGCTTGTCAATATTGCGGCGGCAAAATCAGGTGACCAAGGAGAATAACCTCTCGCGGGTCACCCCACCCCCCCTGAGCCACCCCGCCCCTCCTCGCCCCTCCTTTGACTTATCGAGATTCCTGCACCTTTTTCCCCCCCCTGTCCGTCCAACCAACTTACCTCCATGTCGCCTCTGACATTACAATTCGCAAACGAAAGAATTTCGTTGTTGTTTGTTATCTTTGTCGGTCACTCTCTATGTCTCTCTCTTTTGGTTCTCTAGTTTTTGGGCTTTTTTCAGGATTAGTTGTGGATATAATTGAATACCGTGGATTAGACTTTTTTTAGATTGTTAACGATAAATGGTAATTTATTTCTTGTCAGGTTTTACTTGTCGTACTTTTTTAAGTTTTGATAGAGAATGGGTCAAATTTAATGTGATGGGTCAGAATTGTTTTTTCAATTGTTAATAACAGGTGATAATTTGCTTATCGTCGATTTTTTTTTTACACTTTTATTTAAGTTTTAATAGAGAGTGTAGAACATTTAATGTACAATGGATTTCTTTGTTGCTTTTTTAAAGCGTCAATGTGTTTTTATAATCGTTTCTGGATTATTGTTGATGGAAGATGATTTATTTGTCGCCTGTTTTTTGGTTTTAGTTCAAGCTTTAATAGAACCTGTTTTGTATCTAAGACACTATGGATGACTTGAGAATTGCTTTTTCTTTTTCAGAGTGCTAATTGTTTAAATATTGAAATGTACGATGAAATTCAGGTAACAGAGTTTTGTAAAAACAATTGAAACGTTGCTAATAACTTTTATGAGATAAAAATTTGTTGAAATTCAAGATTCGAAATTTGAAATACATTAAAATAACTTGAACTGCAATATGCTTTGAGTTCCCAACGTTTTTCAGTGTTTTGAAATTAGGATATAACTTTTAAGAATATAAAAGTATAATAAGAAAAGAATAGTTTATTGAAAAATAATTAGTTTTAAGCTTACGTTTGAAAATGACCACCTTTTTATGTAGGAAATAATAATAATTCTTTGTACATTTAAAAAATTTTAGAAACTTCGAGCACATTTGGATGCCTTGACACCATTTTCAGAATTAAAACAATATCTAATTTTAAAACAAATTCAGATATATTAAATCTGAATAAGTTAAATCCAAATATATAGATTTTCGATCAATAATACTTAAAATAATATTTCAAATGAAAGACTTTAAATGCAGTTCTATACCTTGCGATTGATTTTGAAAACCACTTCAATTTCTAATGATCTTCAACTTTATTATGACTAATAGTTTTAAAATACAGGATAATCCATGTTGAGCCAAAAACAATTATTAAAAAAGTTGCAGTAAACTGAAGATTTAAAACGTTTTGATACGTGAAGATTTTAAACCAATGACGTCGATTCAATTTTTAATTGCTAATAATATTAGTTACATAAAATAAAATTTGAACCAAAAAAGCATAAACAAGTACAAATTCTTTAGAGAGTTCTCAAGCCAAGTTTGTCGAATATTTTGTGCTTAATGCATTCAATAACTTTGACAATGTTTTATGTAGTTTTCATGTTGTCGAGGTATGAATGTAAATGACTTTTCTTTCCATTTTTTTTCAGGGCTTCCTTTTACAATCGGAATTTAAATTACATCATTAGAATGCGTGTTATACATTTAACATCACCTTTTAATTACTCCATCATCATCAACAAGAATAGTTTCAATTGATGTAACGTTCTAAAATAATAAATATTTACCTGGAAAAATGGTTATGGCTTGGCATACATTTGTAATTAATGAAAAACAATTAGTCGAACACTAATTACTTTTGGAAAACAATTAAAAATATTTGCTCAGTTGTACAATAATAATGAAATTCTATTAACTTATATTAAATAGCAATTATGATAATGAAGTAGATGGTATTAATTTTACTGGTCAGAAATTGAAGAATTTTAATAACATGTAATGCGTTTAATGGGAAGTAGGTTTTTTAGACGAAATTTAAAACCAATTATCTTGATAAATCAATAATCCATATTGCTACTATTAATTTTAATAAACGATATTTGAATTGTTTTATGTTTTAAATTTTTGGGTGATAGAAATTTGCAGTATTCTTTTAGCAAGAAACTCAAATTTCGATTAATCTTTTGATCTGAAAAGTTTGATTTTAAAGAAAAAAATAAATGCAAAAACGAGTTATTTTATTTTCAGATGCCCTGAAATTGATTTAAAGACATTGTGGATTTTTCCAATTTGAATTTATTGTAAAAATAACATCATAGACTTTTTGTCAATATATTTTTTGAAAATTGTTTTTTGTTTGATGAAGTTATGAAACTGACTATTTTTCGCTCAAAAGAACACTGTATTTCATTTTACATTTTATCTAATGGTTGAAATAATGTTAAAGTACAACAACAGATTTATTTTTTAAAGTACAACAGATTTTTGAAGGACAGCTGAGCAAGTTCTTTCCAGGATTGAAAGAAAAAAAAGGACGTCCATCATTTCTTACTTGATTCCTTTCTCTCTCTTTTGATAAAGTGCAGCAAAACAAAACACCCGTTACAAACAAGTTATAGGTACTCGTCTCATGACTTGCGCCTTTGTACTTGAAAGATCTTTTTCAAAGATTTATTTATCACATTTAATGACTTGACAATGAAAACATGTTTAAATGTCACACTGTTAAACGGTAATTTCAAATGAAAACCATGTATTCAATAATTTAATAGCCAGAACGATTAAAAAAAAACACTATTGGGAAATTGAAACAAATTTGAAGCACATCAAATTTGTTGTTTAAATTTCTTAAAATTTAATTTGATACTTCAGTAAATAAATAAATAAAATCTAAAATACAAAAACTTAACACTTATGAAATCCTTCATTCGCTTGGCCCAATTGTTAATCAATAAGAGACATTGTTTCAGACTAACCGAACCATCAGGAAACGTCTTCGATGGCTTTGGCAACTATACGTCCGAAGTGAAGTGCTCTTGGCTGATCGAAGCCAGTCATCCAAACAGCTCCATTCGGTTGCATATCGAGGAATTTGCGACGGAATGCGGCTGGGATCATCTGTACATTTACGATGGGGACAGCGTGGAAGCACCACTGCTCGGCGTCTTCACTGGAGTGATGTACCAAAAAAATGGTTACCATATCAGACGCGTTCCGGAAATCGTCGCGCGATCTGGCAGCGCCTTTTTGCACTTTTATTCAGACGTCGCGTACAACATGAGTGGTTTCAACATCACTTACAAAATTAATGCGTGCCCTAGCAGGTCAATCTCTACTCCATTTTACAACACTTTTTTTTAAACCAATTTAATACTTTGGATGTGATTTTGATGTTATTGTAATGAATGTTTTATAAAATATGAACGTCGATTTGAAAATAATGTTTCTCTATAAAACTGATTAATTTTATATTACATGAAGGTAGTTTGTAGGTAGTTTTTTGCATTATTTTTTTTTCTTTGTTTTTTTCTTCGGTTCAAAATAATTGCAATGATTTTTGCAATGATTTTAAACTAGCAATTGTTACAACGCATGTTGTAAAATGTAAATTTGAAATAGTAAACTGACAACGTTATCATATTGTAATTAACTTCAACTTGATTGCTAAATTTCGACCAATCATTACATTAAAAATTTCATGATTCATATTGAATAATAAGATTTTCTCCGTACAGAGTTTTAATGCATTTTAAAATAACAATTCTTATTTTTTAACTTGCCGTTTTCTTTGAAAATTCATTACTTTCAATCAAACTTTACTCGAAGTTTAAAATCGTTGCAAAAAACTCTGCAAACTTTTATCATATTTTACATTTGGTGAATGGTTAATATTATTCATGACAAAATATTGATATTCTCTTGATTGAAAAAACAGACTGATTCAGAAGTGATTCATCACTATGATTACAGGAAATCGAATGAAGAATGTTCAGGGAACGGAGTATGCGAGAATGGCACCTGCATCTGCAACAGAAAGTGGACTGGAGATGCTTGCGATATGCAAGAATGTCCAAACAATTGTAACGAAAACCATGGTGGGGGAGTGTGCAGTCCGACTGATGATCGGAACAATAATCCTATTATTGATGATCGTAACAGTGATTCACACCAGTGCAATTGCCGAGATAATTTTATAGGTGCTTATTAAAATACATAAAAATTATTAACATAATCAGTATATTTTGTTTCAATGACATTAAATTTAACTTTTCTAAAATTCTACATGAAAAGAAAAATTAGACCAATTGTACCATTTTAAAATATTTTACTACATTCGTAAAGCTTTTCTTTACTAAATTAGTCTGATTTTTTTGTCTGTGTAAAATAAAGGATTAAATATTCTCAACTTTTTATTTATAATAATAATAATAATAAATGTATTACAGGGTCTGACTGCAGTCAAAAAATAGATCATGGTTACTGGGTAAGCAAGACTTATAAATCAGTGTCTCCAGTGGGTTCGGCGAGTCACTGCGCCATTGTTTGGAAAGACTCGATGTACATAATTGGAGGCGAAAACTTTGGCAAGGCAAAAATGATCTACGTCTATGATTACAATGGCAATGTTTGGGAAATGACGTTTGTCAACGGAAGGGTACCCGCTTCCCGTTACGGTCACACTTGTGCACTTTTCGGCGACAAAATTTATATGTACGGTGGCGTGACTGAAAATTCAATGGCCACTAATGAACTCTGGACTTTCGACATAACTACGTTACTTTGGGAAAACGTTACCGTCGACAGCCGATGTAACAATAGAACCATGTGCGGTCCCCTGAAGGTTATTATCGATGTCCGCATTTTTTAATTCAACTTAATAATTTGTCTCGAATGCCGTTCAAATGAATGCTATTGTTCTCGTGTTCGCCAATCGTGTATATTATTAAACATCATTCAACGTCTACAAGATACATTTACTATATCTTGTACTATAATTAAAAATGTATATTATAAAAAATTAATCAATTACATAATTACAGGTTGCGGGACACACAGCGACTGTAGTTCGTCTGAGTTCCAGCAAGAAAGAAAAAATGGTTGTGATTTTCGGCCACTCGACTCAGTATGGCTATCTGGACAATGTTCAAGAGTATTATTTTGACACGCGCGAGTGGCAGGTGGTAGAAACAAGTGGATTTCCAGTGAAAGGTGGTTTCGGCCACAGTGCCGCTTACGACTACTTGACCAACATTATTTACGTGTACGGCGGTCTCGCGTCAGAATCATATGGTTCACAATTACTCACAAGTCGACTGTACTCTTACCAGCCGTTCACGCGCGTCTGGAGGTTGCTCACGTCAGCGCCATCTACGCGCTTTTTCCATACCGCTGTATTCGTGTCTGGTGGGCTGATGCTCGTTTTCGGTGGTAACACGCACAACGACACAATGCTGTCACACGGAGCTCGTTGTTACTCAGCCGAGCCTATTGCTTATGATGCCATATGCGACACTTGGAGACATTATTCCATGCCCCCAGAACTGGTCGATCTACCGCGCTATGGCCACAGCGCCACCCTGTTTTCCAAATCGATGTACATCTTCGGTGGATTCAATGGACAAATGCTTTCTGATATGCTTCAGTGAGTTATCATTTTTATTATTTGTTATCGTATCTCTCATAATTCACAATTTTATAACTCATTTAATGGTTTAGAAAAAGAAGACTGCTACTTTGAGTTTAATTAATGAAGTTATTGTTATTCTGACTGTGTCGATAATCCAATTTTAGTTGAAGAAGATATTTTTTTCAAGCAAAATCTAAAAAAAAAAAAAATTAACAAGTACATTATAAATAAATGTAAATAAAAATTGAATTAAAACAATTTATGTATAAGTAACAATATTTTCAGATTATTTTCATAGCATTGTCAGTGGATGAAATTGTTTAAAGTGTATTAAATATCAATTAAAATAAAAATGTACAAATCATTTTCAGGTATACACCAGGTAACTGTGCCAAAATCACTGATCAACATCACTGTTTGAATGCAATGATTGGCGTGAAATGCATCTGGCACAGGCGAGAAAGACATTGCATGGCTCTCATGCCACATCATTATCATCATGGACTGACCAACCACGACCTGCAGGATGGAAATTACACGCGTTGCGTAAACAGTGCGCTACCTCGCGGCATGACTTCGCATGAGGAATTGTGTAAAAACTTCAAAGACTGCAACTCATGCGAGCATACTTCGTACAACTGCGTTTGGTGTGGTAAAAGCTGCGCGCACCAGAAATGTCGCGAAAGCATTAACTCGTCGACATGCGAGGCGCCGCATCGCGATGCTGAGTGTATGCAGCTGCACACATGCAATGCTTGTGCGAACAATCCACATTGCACCTGGTCGTCGATTAACAATAACATCGAGTGCAAACCCAGGCCAAGGAGAGATGTAATTATTAATATGACATTGTTAATAAACTACTATGTGCGATCATTGGAGATAGAATTTAAAATTCAGTTATGAATATCATTTAGATCAGGTTTATGAGTAAATGAAAATTAGTATAATGTAATTTAACAAAATGCATTTGCATCGTAAATAGGAAATGTTGAGATAATAGAGAATTGTAATTTGAAAAATTAATTTATGAAGACCTAATTGTAAAAAGATGCAGAAATTTTATATTCGAAATTGAGATTGATTTTATGTTCATTTACTAATATACTTTAAAAACTTCAAGCACATAGTTGTGTAACAAAAAAGTATTTAAGTTTGAAGTTATTTGAACGATCAACTTTTAATTAAAATATTAATTGCTTACTTGTAATTAATATATTTAACGAGCTGATTTGCATTGAACTAATTCTTCATGTCAATTTAAAGGGCAATATGACATCACTTCAAAAACGCATCGTGGAATCATGTGGAAGTCCATGTGCTGAAATCACTTCTTGTTACAATTGCACGGCGAATGATTGCATTTGGTGTCAAAATTTGGATAAATGCGTGGATAAAAATGCGTATCCAGCCAGTTTTCCATACGGCCAATGTAGAGAGTGGACAACGCTGCATGATCGATGTCGGCCATTGGATCGTGAGTGGTGCAGTTATTATTCGTCTTGTTTGAGCTGCAGAACGGACCCAAGGTGTGGCTGGTGTGACGATGGGTCTGGTACTGGAAAGGGCAAGTGCATGCCAGGTGGCGCCAAAAGGCCCAGTTTTCGCATCAAAGAAACTTGTTCCCCAGATCGGTGGTTTTTTACTGATTGTCCGGGTGAGTTTAATATATTGGTCCTGTTAAATAAATGTTAAATGAATAATAAATTTTATGTTTTTAGATAATTTCAATTCCTAGAAACATTTTGTATTTTATGTATATTTATTTTAATGCATTCTACATTTTTATTGATCAATTTTATTAATTGAATATAGCTTGTCAATGCAACGGACATAGTCGTTGTCATCTGAACAGCAGCGAGTGCATTCAACCCTGTGCAGATTCAACTCATGGCAAGCACTGCGAAATGTGTAATCCTGGTTATTATGGAAGCCCATTAAATGGCGCGACTTGTCAGCGTGAGTTATTACTTAATGCAATGATCAATACACAGTACGTTCGACGAATATTGTGAATAAATGGAATCAATATCCATTAAAATGTTAAAGTTTGTCAGATAAATTGTTAATATTAATAAAATATTGATGTGTAAATAATCAATCAAATTAATCTGCTTGTGTATATCGTTATATATATATGATGAAAGTTAAAAATCCCACGTTATAATATTGAAATAAGCTAAATTTACACGTAATATATATATTGTTACTATATATAAATATAATTTTTAGCTTGTTCATGTAATGATCAAGGAACTCAATGCACAAGCGAAACTGGAAAGTGTTTTTGCACAACGAAAGGTATAATCGGTGATCATTGCGAAAAGTGTGACGTCACTGGATTGTACCATGGTGATCCAACAAATAAAGGATCCTGTTTTTGTAAGTACATAAAATGCATCTACACACATTTGCCAACATTTCGATGAATACTAATTCTCTGCACAATTTTATTCAGATGACCTAGCAATTGATTATCAATTCACCTTCAACTTGAGTAAAAAAGAAGACCGCCATTATAGAGCAATTAATTTTAAGAATTCTCCACCGAAACCCGACGTCGATGCGGATTTCACCATAACGTGTTCTGTTCTCGCGAAAATGAACATCACAATTAAAAAAGCAAACAGCCCTGAGAGGCCTTTACTCGTTGGTGCCAACTGTACAACGTACAAACATCGTTTCCTCAAGGCCGAGTATAATTTTGGCAGTGAGGACAACAACACCCTGACAACGTTCTACGTATACGTTTACGACTTCCAACCACCCCTTTGGATACAGATTTCATTCTCACAGTATTCAAAACTCAATCTCCAGCAATTCTTTATTACATTTTCCACGTGAGTATCTACCTGTAAGATTCAGCTCACTTTTACCTGAAAATCAGCCAATCATTCTAATAAAATCATATCAATTTTTGACATTTTAAACAATATTTATAATATTCATCTTCTAGTACAAATTGTTTTTCTTAAACAGATTGTTAAAATAAATAAAGTATAAAACATCACTTCCAAGATAATCATTTAAATGTGCATTGAAAAAGGTAAAAGAATATTTTTCATTAAAACATAAGTCTAGCATTTTTTGTATACTATTCGATTAGGATATTATTCTGTTATAATAATCCTCAGGCAGTACTTACTTGTAAACTAGAGATTACATGACTCCACACAGGTGCTTCCTAGCCCTGCTGTTAGTGGCTGCGGTCCTCTGGAAGATCAAACAGAAATACGACATGTACCGGCGCAGGCAGCGTTTGTTCGTTGAAATGCAGCAGATGGCCAACCGCGCGTTCAGTCAAGTCTTGGTTGAGATCGAACGACGAGACGTCAGTTCAGATACAGACAATGATACAAACAGTTCACGGAAAAAAAAGAAGGTTCGTTATTCATAAATAGTAACTTAATAAAACTTACAATGCGTTGCTATTCAATTTATATTAAATTATATGCTAAAAAAATTTGTGTTTCAACATATTTTGTTTCAAGCGAGCCTTTTTTTACTCTAAGATGACAAGTGCACTTTTCCGCCTTAGGATGGATAACCGTAAAGAAATATTACTGTGGATGTAAAAGTAAAATTTTTTTTCGAGGGTGGGAAAGTAAACTTTCCAGCTCAAGGGCGAATAGCATTATTTTCCATACCGCTAAATGAGTTTGAAAAGTGGTATTTTTTATAAATATGTTTCAAAAAGTGTATTTTATATTCGACAATTAACTTAATAAGCTTATTTTGTCTTATTTTAGGATGCTCCAAGTCCAATAGCGCTAGAACCTTGCTGTGGAAACAAAGCGGCCGTTCTGTCGTTGCTAGTCAGATTGCCCACCGGGGGCATGCCGTACACACCAGAGGGCCACAGCGCCGGTCTGGCCGTGGCCTCTGCCTTAGTCACTCTCGGAAGTCCGCGCCGACCTTCCCAGGAGTTAACAATAAAAGAACCGAAAAAAGCGCGCAAGTCCACAAGTCAGCACCCTGACGCTACCTGCATTTAGTCGCGCTCAGCGAACAGCGAAATAAGCGAACGCGCGAAGCAAGTCGAACGGTCCCAAATGCGCTAAAGTTTTGCGCAAAATTATAGCAAGTCGGTGCCATGTCACATGACCGTTGCTCTAATTTTGCCAATCACTTCTTGTAATTATAAATATTGTACATGTTATTAGAGTATATTTTTTCAGATAGAAACGAACAAATTTTAGCCAACGTCCGACGACTTTGCGAGTGATTTAGCCTCCTATTTTTTATCAGATTTCAATTTCCAAGCGCTTTTCGTTATGATTAACTGCTGATTTTGGGTGAATTCATTAAGTATGGTACTTGAACGGTCGTTAATTTCATGTAAAAACGATTAGCAAGTGGGCTCACGTTTGTATTCTGTCTTGTATTTTTTGTTCCCATTATTTCTCTCTACGAAGCAAAGGTCATTTCATTCGTACTACGAGGTGTGTAAGAGGACGTAAAAAGTGCGCAGATAAAATTTTGATATCGATAAAATCGATAGTTTACGAATTGTACAGTTTTGTATGTATATATAATACAATCGTCAGAAGATTCATTTTATAGGACAAGCACGAAGCAGTTTTAGCAACGATACCAAATTCGTTTCAAAATTTTAATTGTAAATTGTTCATTAACCTTTTTAACAACGACAATGCGTATATTTCAACGCAACGAAATTTTAGATTTGATTTTTTTTTCGTTGTTCATGCTTTATTGTTTTCTTTCTATAGCTAGTTACTTTTTTTTACGTTATTTAAATATTGAAAGGAAATGTGAAATTTCAGGCTGTGCTAATTTAAAGACATAAAAGTAAAGCTTGTGAAACATTTCTATCTTTTGAATGCCAAACTATACGATTTAATTCGATGTAATTTCTATTTTTTCATTTGCTTTATATATATATATTGGGATCTGATATGAAGGGCTTGGTATATTAAAACAAGCACGTAAATAAATTATTCATTTTTACTGTTTAAATATTAATTTTCAAGAGATATAATAATAATTTATCTAATTAAAGTGATTGAAATGAACATTCTGAAATTAAAAAATTATTATTTTCATATTATACATTGGAAACAATTTATCCAAACATGTTAGATCTCAATATGTTTCGTTATTTTTCAAACTCGAATCACTAAATTTAGAATTTTGCCTTTAATTCAACAGAAGAGGACGAAATTTTATCTTTATGATTCGACGATGTAAATAACAATTGTAGTCAGCTTACTGAAATAAATTAGAGCAGAAAATTCAAATTACAATTTAAATAGAAAAGGTAAAGGTTTGAAATCAAAATACTCAATTTAAGTATTTAACTTTGATATGAAACACGTGAGTAAAATGAGTTTTCACTTTCGTGCGAACATATTAATTTCTGCACAACGCAATCCAAACAAGATAATTGTTACGAAATATAATTATCGATGTGCAAGTGTATTTATATGGTGAATTCATTATTTAAAAAAAAAAATAATAATAATAAATTGATTCTCCGTTGCTTCTGTGGCGAGACGTGCTCTTATATGGAACATTTCCCAATATGAACATTACTCTGATAATATTCTGGATGATTTTCTAATTATTCTCTAGGAATTTCCGCATTCTTAAAATGACTCAAAAAGTTTATAGAGAATTTTAGGATTCGGTCAGAGCAATACATTGAGTATTGAAAAAAGGGGATTGCAATATTAGTGAAATTTTTTACCCAAAGCCAAAAACGGGAATAAATTAAGATAAAAACGATATCTTTTTTTTTTTTTTTTGAATTCTAAGTTTAAAGGTAACAAACACGTAAAGTGTTCCTTTTATTTTCTGTTTAAAATAGTAGGGATCGTATATTAAGATCAAACTGAATTCATGCAGTGCAACTACAATTAAAAAAAAATCTTAAAGTTCACGATCTTTACAACTATCTTTTATAAATCAGTTAGATATAACAATAACAATAATGAAAGATGAAAAACCATTAACAATTGTTTTTGTTAATTTTTGAGGGATAGGTGAAATGCAACATTTATGTATATATTTATATACAAAGCGCCCACAAAAACAATTGTAACTCACGGTTGTTACTTTTACTTAAAAATTAACTAGTATTTAGCAGTACGATGTTTGTTTTCTAGCAAAGCAATTGAAATATATTTATTTTTATTTGATTCGTAGACTGTAAGGTACCTTTGATAAACTCTTATTTAACATATAAAAAAGCGTCTCTGAAACAATAACTGATAGCGACTTTAACGGCATCGACGTTCATTGCTCTTTCATTGGTTGTTAATTAAGACGAACAATTGAAACTTAACGTTTAAACTTAACCGTTTATACAACGTTTGTAAATTGCACATTAATCGAACGCTGACAACATCTGACAGATTTTGCATATTTTTACACTGGACAGGTGATTTAATGGTTTTGATTGCAGGATTTGTATATACACTTATCATTAAGTCTTGAACATAAATACAAAAAAAAGGAAGTAGGGAGGACATGAATCTCGCAACATTTTTACAATGTCATAATCCTACATTTCTTAATTTCTTGTACAGTACGCGACTACGGCCAAAGCTGTCACCGTTCACTAGCGACTGAAAATCTTTGAAACTCATTTTCAAATACGTAACTATGGCACACGATTGAAATTAGCGTTTTGTTAGTTTCATCAATTTCTTAAATTAACTGAAACAGTCGCACCCCGATTGCGTTCTACTGATTTTCAGCTGCTGGTGCAACTTGCATAATGCATAAACAATTTAACGTCAGACTAGTTAAACGTTATGAAATCGTCTTCGAGTTTGTCGAATCAGTGAATTCGTTCCTACGTGCATTTTTATTTGACCATCGACGAACTGTTGGTCGATTGAAGAGAAGCATTGTTAGAACAACTGGACATCGCGTTGAGTTTAATTTTCGCGTATTTCGTAGTGTAAACGTGGTTTGTCTTTGATCTTTGATTCGAGCGAGTATTTCAGCTTATCTAGTCTGTAACGATGTAACTTGTGAACGAATGACACGGTCGAAAGAATGCGATTTGCCGACAAACATAATTGTTGATTTGTCCTTTTGGCAAAGTTGTGAAACATAAATGCTGTTATACGTTGACTCTTGTTTCAACAAGTTTTTCTGGTATTTTTCAACGGTCCCGTTTTGTACCGCAATTGTAGCTTTTTCCATGGCGTGTCTTTCTCGCATTTTTTTATTGTAATGATTATTGATTAATTACCGTCATTATTACTATTATTGTCGTTACTATTAACATTGATAAAATAGGCGAGAAATCGTACGCGCATGTATTAGATTGTACAAATGAACATAGAAATGCAGCTCAAACGTTCTAAAGACTGGCAAATGGCATTTTCCAAAATGAGTGAGTGGCGTGGATTTTAGCATGCGAGTGACAAATTGTAACCATGACCGTATTTTTTATGCTATTAATTACGTAACGATCGAGTAAGATTTAAGATTTACATGGCGGATGTTGAAAAATATGTTGTATTATACCATAAAACAGATATTGTTTAAATAAAATTGATATATATATAAAACATGAATTGTTATACTTTGGACATGCTTTCTTATCTTTTTTTATTTATATACTTATTCATTTTTTTTCTATTAAGTACAACGACAATACCTGTATTTATAACATCTCGTTTACAACTTTTATACTTTATTTACATGCGATCAGTCTTAAATAACTAAAGTAATCAGTCTTTAGAGTCAAGTAACACATTATTAGTCACTTCATACATAAAACTTGGACAAAACTAAATATATTTGTTAATTTACAATTCTCCCTCCTTCCATGCTGCATTGTTTAAATTTCAGCGTAGCTTTGTTAAATATAAATAATTAATAGACAACGTCAATATCTTCGATAAGATGTCGATTAATTTTGGTTAAAATGAAATAACAAAACAAGAAATTTCATTATGAAATTGTTGGAAATGTAATTTTATATTTTACTATTTCACGTTAACCAGAGACTGTTGTTCAAGAGACTCCACTCGTTGATTTACATCCCATTGCGATGAACACATCTGAAAAGACACAGGAACATTTTTTGTAAATCAAGTTTTCTCAATGACATACCTATTATGTGATAGAATTCCAATTTTTTCAAATATACGTATTTCTAAATTTTGAACTTACTACTTTGTCCTATTTCTCTTTTCTGCATTTATCCAACCTTTGCTGCTTTAATTTTTCTTTATGTTTTAAATAATATCTCCGGTTCCTTTCCTGTCTCTTCCTTGCAGCTTCTTCCAAGTACATATCCAAATTAGAATTACTGTACGTTGGCATTGCCTTATAATCGCAGTTGTAAATACTTTCTTTAACCACATTCATCTCGCTGAATCTTCCCTGATCTTCGATCCATCTCTCTGTCGCTTGATCACAAAATAGATTTTGAACCAGTCCCATATAATTCTGACTGAAATCAGTGTCAACGTCAGTATCTGTAACATTTTCATGTTTTATTTCTTGCTTCTGATCATCTAAGCACGAATATTCCAAGCTGTTTTTATTTTCTTCCATAGTCTCAGAATCAAGGTTCGCATTCATTTCTGCCATTTGTTCATCATGTGGAATGATGTTTGACAAACTCGAGTTATAATCCATCATCTGCAATGACGACTGAGAATTTGAAGAACTGTCCACCTCTTGATCATTCTTTCTCAACTTTTCTTTTCGTTTCAAATAATACCTACGATTCCTCTCCCTCCTTCTCATATAAGCCTCGTTCTTTATGATTACTCTATCAGTAGTTCCTTTCTCCAACTGCAGTTTCTTCTTTCGTTTAAGATAATACCTCCGATTAATTTCCTTCCTCATCCTTTTTGTGTCCCTCATATATTTATTACAGACATCCAACATCTGATTATCTGACAGGCCTTCCTCATGAATCTCAATCATAGGAAAATTTGGCACGAAATCTTCAGAAAAACGTTCGTTCAACATACAACTGAAATTCTCAAGCTGGACAGGTGGCGTTGGGTTCGCCTCGACTACAGGCTCAGTTTTAATAGGCTGCTGAATACCTGGCTCCATTATTTGTACAATGTTTTTACTTTGAATTTCATTTTCGTTCAAAGGCACTTGGTTGACTTTAACACATTCGTTTTCTTGTTGGCTTTTGTTCTTGACATTATGCTTTCCCATTTGCTGTTTTCGTTTTAGGTAATATCTTCTGTTCACTTCTTGTCTCCTCTTTTTCACAATATCCATGTAATTTGAAACAATACATTTTCGATTGATTTCATCAACAGTTTTCAAATGAATCTTCGGTGTTTCGTTTGAATAATCTGGAGGTTCGCTTAAATTTGATTCTGTTTCATCGCCCAGAAATTTAATTTCTGTGTTTTGATAGTCAGGTTCTTCGATTAATTCTACCTGGCAGTTAAAGAGGTTTTCATCGTCGTCACTGTTCTCTGAAAATTTGTCGTTTTCGTTTTTGATGGCCACTGAGATATTTTGATCAGCTATTTGGTTGTTTGAGATATGTTTCGACATTTGATATAGCTTGTGGTTGTTGGCATTTGATGCCAGACAGTTTGAAAAACTAGTAGTTTCTGCATTCATGATATTGTTATTGCGCGTCACTTCAGCTATTTCATCCAGGACTCTTGAATACGTGAACATAGGTTCTATTTGAGTTTCTTCAATGCTTGCTCTATCGCAGTTTTTATTAGGAAACATCCTTTGGTTAGAGAAAAATTATTAAATACCTGAAATACAAATATATTTTTGTATTATTTTTCTTTCCATTAAATTATTTATTTTCATTTATTTTACTCGAGGAAATATATATGAAATAGAAAGAATCAAAGATGAAATATGTATTGTATGAAGAATAGATATTGGATACTTCTGTCAAAATAATTCTGAGTATTTTAAAATCAATTCACTTAGAAAAATAGTAACTATAAGATAATTATAAACTTTTTTAAGAACGATAACAATTGATCAGCACATTAAAAATTTTGAAAATCGCCCATTCTCCTGAACCCTATCTTCAAGCAAAGATCCCACTGATACAATATATTTAGAAACAAGGCGATCTTAAAATAATTCTCTTTATTAAACATATGTTATATGATTGTGTTATTTGTAACAACACTGATTAAGAATATACTTACAAATAAAATGAGGTTAGAACAAATGGAATTTGTGTCTAAAATACGTCGACGTAGAAAAGTCAGGCCAATTACGCATGAGACAAAATTGGAAGTTGCGTTTTTTCACAAATGCAATGAAACAATTGACAAGTCGAACATTGCATTTCTTGTTTTTTTCAAAGTTATCCTCTGGTTGAACATATCCAATGACGTATTGGAGATACTTCCAATTAATTTGGTTTGATCTCGATAAATCGAAAATGTATTACGTTTTTGCGAGAATTTGTGATTTCGTAACGTCACGAGCGCCGCAGATCGATTTTTTTTCGAAAAGTTATTGACATTAATTTAAAATATTTTATTGTAAACAGCGATTTAAAAAAGGGAAATCGCTTTGGAATCTTCGAAAACGATCAAGTTCGTGTTTGATGTACTATCACGTGTTTACGTACTTGTCAAACTACTATGACATCCAGTAATTGTATTTTGACAATTGAACAATTGATGTAAATAATAATAAAATGGAGTAACGTGAAGTTATCAGAAGTGAAGTGGCGAAGCTGCGTCGCGGCTGTATTCAGACTGTTAGCATTTGAAACTAAAGATGCCAAACAGAGTGAGATGGAAATATATATTTAATATTGCTATCTTTGTCTAACGATTCAAACCATTCAGTAACGATTCCATGCTGTTCAAATGCTGATGTAAATTTGACAAATCCGGCATTATTTTATGGTTTTAATTCAATAAATATGTAAGTAGTTGTTATTTGATTTACTTCATTAGTTTGTCTACACTTTAAATTATAATGAAATATAATTTTAAGAATAATTTCACCTTTTCTTGAAAATTGTTCACTGTTTACCAATTTTCGAACTATTTTAGAGGAAAAATTTTTTAACCTTTTGTAATTGTCTCAAATATAAAATGTAATTTATAAAATATGATACAGAAAATTATAATTATATGCAATTGAAAGAGTATATTCTTTTATTATGAAAATGTTAATTTAAATTATATTTTTGAAGGAGATTGAGTTCTTATTGTATTATGTAAAAAATTTACAGAAAATTATAATAAATAATTAGCAAAAGCATTTTATTTAGTTTCAAAATTTATAAAATTAAATTTTATTTTATAATTATCAGAGTAAAGAAACCGATTAATAATGACTATAAATTATTGGGAAATTGAATTCTTTAATTGATTACAAACTTATTTTAATTATTTTTAATAATTAGAATTTTCAATTTACTATAGAAACAAGTTTTTTTTTTACTTTATTTTCCATATATGTATTTATTCGTGTTTTTATTACAATTTTTTGTATTTGATTATATGAATAAATGTTCTAATTCCTCTTAAATCTTTAAAATAAAAAAAGATTTCTTTTAATTATCGATTTGTATTTAGTATTTACACTGAAATTTTATATAATTAAAAAAATTCCATTAAATTTGACTATTTATAATTCTTTTCAGAACAGAAATAAAACAGAACAAAGCATAACAGATTAAAAATGACAATGTCAGCAAAGAAAGATACTTCGTCTGACTCAACAGATGAGATAGAGTCATCTCCTACACAATATAAAACTAAAAAAAGTATGAAACTGACATCACCAGCAGCATCTCCTACTGCAAGTACAGATTTATTAAATTCGAGAGATAAATTGGAGACTTCTTTCATTCAAAGTCGAAGTCGAAAAAGTATTAATCAGCCATTACCAAACACATTGGCGATGATCGAAAATGACGACGAGGCAGAGCTTTCGTCTCGTCGCAAGTCTTTACTGGATCGACGTAAGTCAATAGGTTTAGGTCGAGTTGCTCAGATGCCAGAGTCCCAGCTGGAAGAACGCATGAAACTGTGTATCCAACTCAATACTGAGAACAAAATTAACGTTAACAATGCTTTCAAGTTGGAAATGATCGACATCCTCGCTTGCATGGTCAAAAGGGAGTCTTCACTTTCTAATTTGCAAGTAGCCAGTAGTTCTCTCGACGTCAGCTCCAAGATTTATGGCCTTCGAGTTGACAAAATACATAACGACGTACACAAAATGTTAGGAGCAATGGAAAAGCAAGAAAATGATCAACAGGATAACGAGGAAAACGAGGAAGAAAAAATACCAGGAAATGAAGAAGACCAGCTTGCGCAGAAGAAAAAGCGGAAGCGAAAGAAAGGATCGGTTTTTGCTACCGTGGAATCTTTGAGAGGAAACATCGACACCATTAGCATTAATTCACTTATGATGCAAGATGAGGATCCTCAGACGTCCGATATGTTTTATCAAACTATATTACCTTTGTCAGTTCAGAATTTATATTACATGATGAATCCAATCCCTGCAATCGACCAGTTGAATCTTCAGGCACCAAAAGATGATACCAAATTTCTGGATCCAAGGCCAAAGTTTGATGATCTAGAAAAGGCCGAGCTGACACTTGGCTTTCCCAATTTTCGTTTACTCGGTTGGTCAGTAGACGAAGAAGGGGAAGTGGAAAGAGAAGAGGTACCAATTTCTGAGAACCAATTAGAGAAGTCTATTTTCCAGTTTGACTTAGATGCTAGTTTACCACCAGATGCTGCAGATTTTGAGAAAGATGATATGAATGATGGGAATGTGATGCAGACGGTGATGTATTTAACGAAAAACATCGCAAGAGGAGGATCGGTGAGAATGTTGGAGTATTCTTATGTTCCAACGAATGAAATCATTCATTGGGCAGGACCTTCTTATTGGAAAATTAAAGTCAATAAAAATGCAACGCAGAGTAATAAGGCGGATAATTTGAAGAGTGTGATCAAAAAGAAGGAACTCGTTTTGGAGTTCACTGATGGGACTTTGGAGGAAGCGAAGCAGCTACTAAAATTTAGTAGAAACACACAGCTGACGGCAAAGACAACGAAAGGCTGGTCAGAAGACAAACTATTAATTGCTGATGATTTGATAAGTAGTTATGATCCCAATGCTTTGTATAAGTACTATCTGAGGCCTAATACGAACATTTCAGTTGTACAAGATGATTTAAATACAACAAAACTTAATGATAATGATGATATCATTTATGACTACAATAATGCTTTGGATGCTTCAGAATATTGTCCAGACGTTGATTCGGATAATGCAGATGTGAATGATCAGGTTGATGAGGGAGATGAAGGATTAGAAAAATTAGTTGGAAATAATTTGGTGGAAATGCCAAATTTGGTAGGCGAAACTTATATACCTTATTCCAAAAGGGCAAAAAAGCTAGATATCATGCAACTGAAGAAATCGATTTGGAAAACTTTAAAGAAAAATAACCGACAAAGTAGTAGTAATGATGACAATGTGGAGAAAGAAGAAAATGCACAGGTTTCCTTTTCAACTATGTATCAAGAGTTACCAAGTTTGCTAAACAAGAATAATTTAGAAGCGTTGAGTGTATCAGTATGCTTTGTTTCGCTCTTACATTTAGCGAATGAAAAAAGTCTGTTTATTGAACCGAATCAAAATTTATCAGATTTGACTATTAAGACCACTGACGGTGAAATGGTGCATTAAGATTACATTTTCTGACAAAAAAGGATGCATTTTATGTGTACTGTATTCACTTATTTTATCAAAAAAAATAGTTTTTAATTTTGTATCTACAGTAGATTGTACAAATAAGTAAGACTAGCAAGTAATTTTGACGTAAAATATGTTTAAAATCAAAATGACATTAGAAAATTTAAAGTTGATGAAATTCTTTAAATCATAATTTTTATAGGAAAATCATTTTAATTGAAATAAAAATCAGCATTCGAAATTGTACTACAAAATAACATATTTATTTTAATGTAAAGACTGACATAATAAATGTACATTTAAATCAGAAATATACTCAGAGTTCATTGTATTTTTGTACATGCACGGAAGAATTCAAGAGAACACGATACTGAATAAATTAATTTCATTTGTCATTTGTATATGGTTGTAAAAATTCATTAATATTGACATTATTAAATTTAAGTATCACTTTTCCACAGTTTTATGGTTTTGTCTCCTTCTAAAGCAGCTGAAGCAATGATATTTTCAGTTGGATGACACGTTGTGCACAAAACGACATCTAAGAAACAGAAAGTAAATGATAATTGTTAATGTAAATTAAATTATTTTTTTACAGAGTGAATGTGTGTGAATGTGTATGAACAGTGAATTGAGTCATATACCAATGTGAAATGGTACAAATGGTAGTTTTGCAAAAGTGATTGTAATCTTTTGTATGCAAAATTTTACTGTTCTATACATAAATAAATAAATTTGATAAAAACACTGTAATATTAAAATGATTATTACCTGTATGGCCGCTAAGTTTTTGTACAATTTCTTTTGTTTGTAAATTCCATATATATACCATATTATCTTCTGAACCACTGACTATCCACTGTTGAAAAACAAAAAAATAAAATTTAACACTTTGCTGATAATTACAAGGACAAGAAAACATTCATTTAAAAAAGTGAATTCATTCTTTCAAGATCTACCTTTCCTCCAGTTACTGAAAAATTAGCAAATATGCAATATTTTTCATTCTTATGTCCTGTGTAAGTTTTCAAACATTTCCCTTTACTGTAATCCCACAGTTTTAAAGTATTGTCTAAAGTTGCTGCCAAAATATATTTTCCATTGGGAGAGAATTTAACGAATGAAACTGGAGGATTATCGTCATCTATGAGTGTTTTCAAGCACTGTCCTGAGGCTGTGTCCCAAATACGACTATAAAATGACTAGTTTAACCTTCATGTACTTATGTAGAGTAAAATATAAAAATACAAATTGTCATTACCAGAGTCCATCGTAACTGCTTGAAACAATTAAAGAACCATCTCTATTGAAGTGTACAGCGCTTACTGGGTCTGAGTGAGCAGGGAGAGTTTTTAAACACTTTCCTGTCCGAACATCCCAAATCCTGACACTTTCGTCAAACTGTTGAAATAAACATTTATGATTATAAAAATATTAATACAGAACATAGTAAAAGTTAATTAGATACTTACAGAACCAGATACAATTAAGTTGGATTGTGGATTAAAATTACAACAAAATACATAATTGCTATGTCCTTTCAATGTTTTTGAACACTTGCCCTGAAAAATTTGAAAAATAATTTAATTTTCATTCTAACATAATGATAAATAACATTCTTAATACTTCATTTAAATTGCTTTCACATTTTTCTATGTCTGCAACTACATTTATAATTTTGTTTTCATTATTGTTAAATTCAAATAAAATTACTTATACTTCTCTTTTCAAATCAATTTTGAGACATAAAACTCTTTATTTTATCAATTTATATTAAAAACTAATGTTTCTTGATAGTAAAAATGTATTCACTAGTTAGGGAGCTACAAATATTTAGCCTACATTTTTTTTTTTTTTGAGTGACATATGTTCTTTTATAATAAACATTTGAAACAGATAAACACAACTCTTTTTAAAGTAATCTACTTACAGAACTCAGTTCCCAAATTTTCAAAGTCTTGTCATCTGATGCAGAGACTAATAAACGACTATCACTGGACCAAGCGACATCTGATATACCTAATTTGTGCCCTGATATTGTTTTTTCAAACTTTCCATCGTAAGAGCCCCAAATTTTGATTAATTTATCAGCAGCTGAAACGTTTACGTTCATAATATTATTTTATATAAAGTAACGTAATCTCATTTTATCAATTCATATGTTAATTATTTTTTATACTTACATGAACTTGCCAGCCACTCCCCATTTGGACTGAATTTGACGGAAGATACAGCTTTTGTGTGTCCAGCAAGGGTATATTTTAAACTATAATTTGGTTTCTGAAAATTTAAATTTATTATAATTAATATTCGGTTTATATATTTTTTTCCTTTTCAACATTATTGAGCAACATTGTTCTATTTTTTATAATGTGAAACTTTATATTAAATGAGATTATATTTATTGCTCACAATCTTTATATATCTTTTTGTAAACAAAAGAAATCAACGTCATTATTCTATACTTTCACTTGCTATTCGACACACAAAACAAAAAACATACAATATGTCAAGATTTGACATCTATCAAAATCTATCTAGCCATTTTAAAACAAAAGATTCAACCTCACATAAATAAAAATAGCAAGTTTATGTCTTTACTAAAGACTAAATGAGCTTCACAAGTGAACATTTACATTGAAAATTATAAACAAACGCTAGAGGTGACTAAAAAAATGCATGACAGTGGAAGCTCTTACCACAGCAGAACTGTTTTTCGCAGTGTTGCTTGTCGTCGACACGATATTGTTCACCGTTGACTGATGCCCCGGGGACGGTCCCATCGGTACCATTATCCGCTCACTTGTCACTCAATTTTGATGAAAAAAAAGCAGCGAGGTTGGAACTTGGTTAGAACGTAATGGGACCCTCCAGACCCCGCTGCCTTTATTTTCGTCCTCCGTTCCGTTAATAAAATGCAGATTACTTACAAGGAGGAGAAAAAAAATTATATTTTACAAATCTCTGCTTATCGTTTTAAATGTTTATGTTAAGTCCTCTGGACTGTAATAATCAAACATCGGATGCAGTCGACCAAGCAGGAAGAACTGAGTGAGAGAGAGAGTGCCATCAAATCTAGATGTCGTTGCAAGTCGCTTGATTTTGTAGCGTCCGCCGGTTTTGACCAAAATAATAAACATACAATCTCGGTTGACGTTGCTGAGACGCCATCTGCAGGCGAGATCATTAACGAATGTTAATTTAATGGGATTCATTGATGTGACATTTTGTATTATGAGATCGAAAGGACACTGTTCGATTGAAAATAATCGTGCAAATATTGTGTGACATTTTTAAAAACGCTGAGACGATTCAGGAGTAATATCGAATTCGGTAAGAGAGATAGATAAGCGAGCGATAAGTTGCGTATGTTGACGCAAATATAACAACAATAATCAATAACCTTTTTTAGGAGTAATTTCACTTTTTATTGTTTCTGTTGTTGTGGAAACGTAAATATGAGTTCAAAATTTATATCCGAAGCTGAGATTGCCGAGCAACGCAAAATCAGGCAAGAAGAATGGGAAAGTGTGAGAAAAGCTGATCAACCTTTAGGTTAGTTTGAATTGTTTTATTAATGCAAGTTTTTTATGAAATTTATGTTTATCTCAGTTTGTTTTTCAATAAATTTGATTAAACATCTTTTTTTTTATTTTGATTTTGATTGATTGTTAATATATTTTTTAATCAAGTTATATAAATAAAATTATTAATTTTAATTATATAATTTGTCAGTTATTGATTATATAAACTATTCAGCTTCAAATTTTACAGTATGATTTAAATTCCAAAATCGGAAGTAGTATTGAAGCAAATGTAAATATTTGGTTGTAATATTGTTTTGATTTTATAGAGGCACCAGAAGAACCGTATGATCCGAGGTGCTTATATGACAGACTACAAGAACAGAAGCTCAAACGAGATGCAGAATATGAAGAAGCACACAAATTGAGTAAGAACCTCTTCCTTATATAATTTTAATTGATAATTTAATACATACAAATATAATTTATATTACATACAATTAAAATTTACTTGAAAAGAAAAATATTGCATGTATTTACAAATTTGTTTGATTTTAAATACATTCAGGCATATCGTTCTTTCAAATTTAATGATCTTTCTTTTTACTAATTATTTATTCTATTTCAATATAAATTTTTGGATTAATAATTATGTTTAATTGGCAATTTATGATTATACTATTTTAAAATTGTTTATACTACTTTGAAAATATTAACATTTTTTCTTTCTGTTATATTAATTTTAAATTAATTACCCCAAAGTTACTAATATTTAATATTCTGTACATTTGCTTAATATGAAATGTTTAATGAGGTGAAATTATTTTTCAGAGAATATGATCAAAGGTCTTGATGATGATGAGGTCGAATTTTTGGATTTAATTGATAGAAATAAATTAGAAGAGGAACGCAAAAAACATCTTGAAGAAGAGAAGGAAATGCGAGATTTTAAAGCGGCGGTTGCTTCATTACAAGAGAAATCGCTGGATGAACGATTAAGGCAGGAGTTGAAAAATCCTCAAAACAGTTCAAAAAATACTGCCAGTGGAAGGTACTTCTATATATTTAGAGTGGTCAAAATCTGAAAATTTATTAGTCTTGGAAAAAATCTAACAAAAATTATATCCTAATTTTAGAAAAATATATTTAAATGTCTATTTAAATTAACATTTTTTTATTTTGGTAAATAAAATATTTTTAACTTTAATTGTTTGTCATCAATTAAATTTTCTGAACTGAAATGAATAATAAATATAAAAATAAAAATATATTGATTGTAGTGGAAAAAGTTTACAATCAAAGAAACTTGCTGGAGTTGTGGTAAAAAGGACATCAAAGTCTGACAATAGTAAGTATCGATAAATTTTCTTGAAGAATGATTTCTCAGTAAATTGAAGGATCGATAAAGATAATTTGTTTTTAATTTGCTTCAGGCCAGAAAATGAGTACCAAAAGAAAACTTTCTGAAAGTGAATCTAAAAATGAAACTGATGAACCATGTGAAAAGTCTGCAAAGCCTGATTCCAATGATCCGACTGAACTAGAAACAATCGTAACAGACCCAAATCTGACCGGCATGAAATGCATTGGTATTTTACCAGGAATGGGCGATTACGATAATTCTTCAGACAGTAACAGCTCAGATTCAGATGATGATTTGATAGAAAGCTCTGGAATAAAGAAAACATATGATATGCTGGGTCGCGAGATTCTGCACTTGGCAGATGCCTCAGAGGTTAAAAGCAAAAACAAACGTGAGGATCACCGTGAATAGTAAAACTCTGCTGAAAGATCATTATTTGTTTTTTTTTTTTTTTTATCTCCTGATCAAATCTTTCTTTGATCATAACTGTATAATTTTTGTATTTAAATGAAATGATATAAAAGAAAAAATTTAGAAGTTATGAAAATACTTAATTTTGTGTAATCAGTTCATTTGGTTATTCTATTAATAAATAATAAATTTGATATTTATGAATGAAATTCGGCCATTCACTGACATTTAGAAAAATTAAATTTCTATTCGCTTATTCATTCAAAGAAATAATCTTCTAAGAGTATAAAAAATGGAATATAAAAATGTAAAAAATAATGAAACATTGTAAAACTGTAAATCAATGTAATGAACATTTCTTTTCAATGGCAGGTTAAAATGAAACAACTTGATTGTAATAAATCCTTTTCATTTTCATAAATACCTCGCACAATGCAGTAGACAAAATTCAATCCATTTATAATTTACATACATATCTTCAAATGCACGAAACCCGTAAAGAACATATTCAATTTACTCATAAACTTACGCTTAGAAGTGTCATTTGTGTATTAATATAAAAATTTTACAGCTGTAAATGCAGTTAATATATGCAACGCAACAAAAAAATATAAATAAGTACCTTTTGAACGCCGAGTGCGAGTTACGTTCAATAGTTATAGAAAAATAATCTTTAACGCAGTTAATTTGGAAAGCGACAGTATCAAGATGAACCAAATTCGCTCATCCATTTCTCATATTTCTCAAGGTCTTCTTGTGAGACGCTCTTGTTGCATCTTTCAAGTGCTTCGTCAAAGTCCAGTGCAGACACTGGTAAGTCCACTTCTTCTTTCGGCAATTGTCTAATTTGGTCTGGCTTAAGTCCAGCAATTTTACGCCGCATTGACATCATTGAAGCATCCCTGAATAATTTAATGTTTTACTCATTTGTATATTTTTATATTGCATGTATATTTTATCTATTTATACATTTTTTGAAATACTTTTTAACTTAATTACCTGCACACGTTTGTAATATCGGATCCTGAATACCCTTCAAGTTTGGAGGCGATTTCAGGTAGATTAACTGAAGCATCAACCTTAACTTCCCTCAAATTTATCTTCAACAATGCTTCTCTTCCATCCTCTGAAACATTTTCATTAATTAATTCATTCATTCATAATAAAAATTTATTGTTTTTAAATTATATTCTTTTGGATGCATACTGTTGGGTAATGGTATATAAATCCTTTTTTCCAGCCTTCTTCTTAGAGCCTCATCAATATCCCATGGAAAATTGGTAGCAGCAAGTACCATTACGACTTTACTTGGATCTTCGCTATAAATTCAATGTGTGATATTAATACTTAATTTTTCAGGTGGTACATTAAATTAAAATTGTTAATTAGACAAGCAATGATATTTTAATTTATTTTTCTTATCAAATTTTTTTAGTTGTATATCATGTGTATCATTTGACATACTTATTTGAACTGATTCCATCCATTTGAACCAGTAATTCAGATTTAACTCTTCTCGAAGCTTCATGTTCAGATTCCGATCCTCGTCTCGAACATAATGAATCAATCTCGTCAATAAATATAGTACTCGGCGCATAGAATCGAGCCTAAAATATGTATTGTATAATTAAAAAATTGAACTATTTACTTATATTTTTACATTGAATATCAATTTTTTGTTCATTAAAAGAATTTGTAAGTACAAACCATTTCAAATAACAATCGCACGAGTTTTTCAGATTCGCCTCGATACTTTGATGTCAAAGTAGAGGAGGATACATTGAAAAATGTAGTCCCACATTCGGTTGCAACAGCTTTTGCTAACATTGTTTTACCAGTTCCAGGAGGTCCCACCATAAGAACACCTTTCCAAGGTCTGCGAATACCCTAAAATAAAAAATTTTTACATAAATTAATTAATATGTTTATCAGTATTAATACAAATTCATACAGCATCGATGCAATATCAATGCAGTATTATTACTAATCAGTTCATATTTTTTCTACTATATTTTCTTTGCAAGTTATTCATCTTTTTCATGTATAACATACTTTGAAATAATCAGGCATCCACATTGGCAAAACCACTGCTTCCTCTAACAATCTTTTGGCTTCATGTAAATCTGCGATATCATCCCAGTGTATATTTGGATTCTTTTGGACAATATCTCTTTCTGCGAAAATGATAAGTATATAAATTTGTCACTCATGTATTATACATTAATTTAACAGGTTGACATATACCCAACAAATCCACAAGTTCTCTGTCACCTATAACAGGCTCAAACTTCTTTTCTTCAACTTCACAGTCAACTTTTTCTGATTCCGATTTCTCTGTTTTATCCTAAAATCACCATTGATTGTTTTATATAAGTATTGTGCATTATAATTAATGTAATTATGTGATTATTAATCGATTTAATAATGTTGTAATACATTTGATGACATTAATATCCACTGACCTTACTCCCATCGTCTTTTTTGACTGTCGATTTTTTATCATCTTTTTTGACAGGACCTTTATTATCCAACTTTCTTCCACCAGTTATTGTAGGCTTTTTATTAATACCACCCCTGCCAATGCCAGTTTGTGGTTTTTGTGGATTCCTTTGAATCCTTGAATTCCTGTAATAAGGCGTTATAAATATTACTATACATCAATTAAATTATAATGAAAAAAGCAAACTTTATTTAAAAATCAGAAGAATAAAATTTAGTGAACTTGAAAATTGCATTTTGAATAATTCTTATTAAAAGATTTCATTTTTTCAAATAAAATTTGAATATTCCCAAATTATTCAGAGAAACAAGAAACATTTTTAAATAATTTTTAAATAATTTTAAAATTTGAATGCTTCTTTCAAAATCTAAGTCAATATACTTTTGTTCTGATTGGGTCAAAGGAGGCCAAACGTCTGGATCTCGAGCTGGCTGGCCCCAAGATACCGATCCACTTGACCAAATACTTGCATCTCTCGTTGGCTCTTCGTATGGGGAATATTGAGATCCTGTTTGATTAAATAATTGCACAATAATTTAGATTTAAAACAATACATAATTAAAGATCACTACATATATTTAATATTTTACTGCTTAACGTTTAAAGTAAACATAATTACCCAATGGTCTTTCCCCATGTGTAAATAATTGTAAAACTTTGGACGTTGCTTTGACTTTTTCAAACTCTTGTAGAATCTGCTGCTGAACTTGTTGCCACTTGGTTTTGCGCGTGACATCGGCGATACTCACCATGAGCCTGCTGATTTGCTGCACCACACTTTCATAATAAACAGATGAGGTATCATAATTGCCTGTTAAGGCCATCTCTCGTGCCAGCTTGGTATTCTCATTAATTTCTTGAATTGAAATAGCCATGGCTAAAAAACATAATTAAGTTCATTTTTATATAAAGTAATTAACTATTTACAACTTATGTACTTAAAAATGAATTAAAGTGTTTTATAAATGAAATTGAACATTTTTTATCAATTATGTTTATGACGTGTAAAAAAATTGTGACAAAAATAAAGTGGAATACAAAAAATGTATTTCCATTTATATCATAAAATGCAAATAATTACAATGTAAAATAAAAATGATTTACTGTAAGTAATTTGATAAATATTTAATAAAAGATTGCATTGTTAATGAAATATTCGTTTTAGTTACAAGACATTTATCTAACAAACATTTAACCTGTCATTTGCTAAAAATATCAGATTCCAAAGTTACACAATTTCAACTGAGTGCCACAGGTAATTGCTCTTTTCCTTCCAATTTTACCAATAGAATTGAGAATCGATATTTCATTGAAAATATACTAACGAAATTAATAGAAAAGAAATATTTGCGAAGAATAACGTTACCTTCGATTTGGAGTGCGTTGGAAAGATATGTGATCTTGGCGCAACGACAATCGCGTCGCAACAAGGTTATATGACCAAATATCGAAGATAATGACTTAAACGCGTGAATGAAATTTGGCCTCGGTTCGGAATTCGAAATGAGATGTTACGAAAGTGGCAACGTTAGTGGCTGAAAGTCGGGTTCGCGAATCGTTCGCGAGACTCGACGGTAAAACTTTGTTTGGCGGTAAGAACCGATACCTGGAGTCACATTTCTTGTCTGCATGGTAATAACGTGTGTCGTGCCGCCAAAGAGCTATCGTTCGCGGGGGAACGATGAATGACAACGTATCTTAACGTTTTCACTCATTTTTATGAATGCAAATGCAATTTCACACGGCACATTATGTTGACATATACGGGCAATGCGCGTGTGAAAACATTAAAGTCCCTATGTTTACTTGCTTGTCATTTTATGGACCATTTTTTAAGGGAAACGTTTACTTTTATTATGTTTTCTGTACATTTATTTCAGTTTGTTTACGTTTTTGTTTCCTTTTTCCTTATTCATTTTTTTTGGTCAATTATTTTTATTGGTTTGTTTATTGTTGACATTAAGGTTCTTGTGTTTACTCGATGTCTTTAATTATCTTTATCGTTAAGAATTTCTATTGAAGTAGTTAATTTTTTTTTTTTAAAAAATAATTTGTATATATGAACAAAGGTAAACTTTAAAAAACAATCTAGCACAATTTTTTACAATATAAACACTATGATGGGGATAAAATAAAATCCCTAACTGAAAGCTGATTAAATAGAAAAAAATAAGTGATTGTTTCCATAGTAACGCCAAGAGTGGAGAGTGTGGAGATAAATGTTGTTTTGACATTTCAATTTTAAGTATTTTTTTAGGCTTTTAAGTTGTATCAAATTTTAACCATGTATAAATTATTGTATTTTTTGATGATTTGTCATTGTTTACATATCGCACGAAGTAATAATGACGTCGATATTAATGGTTATCTTGCATATTGTCCTTGTATGGGTAGGTTATGGTGTTTTTATTTCTCTATTCACATTTTATTATTGTAAAAAAGATAAATAAGATTTGTTTATTTTTTAATATTTAAATTTTTCTTTCTATAGTATGTTTTTTCAAAATATATAGAAATTTAAATATTCATATTTCAGTTTTATGGTATAAAATATTCAAAATGTTTATAATTACAATTTTAATTTTCAAAAATTTAACTCTTTATAATTTTCAGGACGTTTCGGAAATCAAGCAGATCATTTTCTAGGTGTTTTAGGATTCGCAAAAGCATTGAATAGAACATTGATTTTGCCGGCTTGGGTTGAATATCGCTATGGAGAAACCAAATCCGTGAGTTTCATATTTATTGACTGCATTTTTATTAAGAAAGATTTTTTTTAATACAGTTAAGAGCAATTAAAAAACCTTCACGTTATGAAAAATAAACGGAAATCTTTTAGTTTAATTGTTTGTAGCCAATATTATTACTATTATTATTACAGATACAAGTTCCTTTTGATACATATTTTAATGTCACTGAGCTGGCTAAGTGTCATAAAGTAATTTTAATGGAAGAATTTATGGAAAAACTAGCACCGTCAATATGGCCACCGTCACATCGCATTTGTAGGTTTTTTTAATGAATTTTATATTTTTAATTTTCAATACCATTCAAATAAGTTTGTATTATACTTTGTATATGTATTTTTATATTCATTAACATAAATAATAGACATAATCATCAGAATTTCATTAATAAATCAATTTTTTAAGGAAATATTTTCTTTACTTTCAACAGCATTATGTTACTCTGCTCGAGGAAAAACAGATAACTGCAACGCAAAGGATGGTAATCCATTTGGTCCCTTTTGGGACACCTACAACATTGACTTTGTGAATTCATCATTTTATGGTCCCCTTCATTTTGATGTGCATCACACAGACATCAAACTCAAGTGGCTTGAAAAATACCCGGCCATAAATTGGCCAGTTTTAGCATTCACCGGTGCCCCAGCAAGTTTTCCAGTACAACTCGAAAACAAGTCTCTACAAAAATGTTTGGTTTGGAATGACAAAATGAATAATGCTGCTAAATCTTTCATTAAAGAAAAGCTCCCAAGAGGCGCATTTATTGGCATTCACTTAAGAAATGGAGTTGATTGGGTAACTTAAAATTCTAGATAAAGAAAATTTGCATGATATTTAAAGTATTTTTTAATTTTTGATTATTTTTTTGTTAATTCGACTAACTACTACCTTCTGTAATTAACTTTGGAATCAACATAATAAACATTTTGTTAACATTTTAATGTTTTTGTTACAGAATAGAGCTTGCGAATACATATCCTCAACGCCCAATTTATTCGCAGCACCTCAGTGTTTAGGTTACAGAAATGAAAGAGGAAAAGCAACGTCCACTATGTGCCTGCCATCTTTGGAAGTCATACTTCGACATATCAAACGAATCATTCGCAATGGAAAGGATATTAAGTCAGTTTTTGTCTCATCGGATTTTGATCACATGATCGACAAGCTGACCAAAGCTCTATCGAGAATGAAAGTCAGCGTACACAAACAAGATGGCGAACAAATTTCACCACATCTAGATCTCGCGATTCTCGGTCGATCCAACTATTTTATTGGGAACTGCATTTCTTCTTTTTCGGCTTTTGTTGCGCGCGAAAGAGAAGTTCGGGGGTATCCCTCTTACTTTTGGGGTTTCCCTTCTGATAAAACACAAACTTCCGTTCACGAGGAGTTATGAACAATTAAAAAAGGATTCTTTTAATATTTTAAAGGAAGACGAACAAAATAACGTTGGATTTATTTTACAATGAACCACATTTAATTTCATACGTCTATGTAAATATAAATTAAGGAATACTAATTTTTGTATTTTTGTACTTATGTATAAAAAATCATTCTAAGAATATATTTGTATTGATTTTATTGCACATATTTTGTAAAAATATAAAAAGTTACATGTATATATATAAAGTGTATATTAAAAATCCATTACTAATTGTATAAAATATAAAATTCAACAATAAACTTTGATATGAAATTTAACACTATAAATCTAAATCAAATTTAGAATATAATATAATATATATGTCATTATATAAGTTAACGTATATTACATGAATATATATTAAGTTTTCTACTGTATTTTATCAGTCTTTCGTTTAGTTGAAGAGACTCCTCATGTCGCAGAGACTTTGTTGAAGAGCGTTGGCAAAAGCTTTAGAGCTAGTTTCGCGACATGATTTGAATGAAGAACAGGCAAATAAAATATCTTTTGGTCTGGGATTGTAGCAGCATCCGTAACCATCAGGAACTACAGGACCGTAACACATGAAAGACGAAGTTTTGAAAGGCACCTAAAAATTAATTATATAAAATTAGTAATTAATTATTAAAAAACAAATGTCATCGTCTTTATGATACATTTTATTTTCTAGATACCATACAATTGATATCCTTATATTAACTTACTTGACTGGAAGTCAGATTGAAATATGTACTTCTTTGATAACTTGGATCGCTATACAATTTTGGTAAGTCCATTTTTTCTTGCATTGCAATCATTTTTAGACCAAAAAGGTGTCGGTCAACACCTTGTCCTAAGACAGCCTGAAAATATTTCAATTATGTGATAAAACTTTTGTATTTAATTATGATCTATCATTTATTAAAAAAAAAAAAAAAAAAAAAAAAAAATTCAGACCATTTGAAACCTAGATAGATAAATGGAAACTTATCAAGGTTCCTAAAGATCTGAATACTAGATTAATTTAAATAAAAAATCTCTGTATAGAAAACTTACAAAATTTACATGTGAATCATAACTCTCACCTGGCCAACATATTTTTTATGAGCATTCACAGCTTCGAGCAGAGCATTTTTCTTTTCTTCTTTCATAGCATTACTATTTGTTAACGTTTTAACAAAATTTACCGATTCAACACTTGTTGATCTTATACATTCTGTGCGTGCATCACAAAACCTACGTAAAGTAGCACTCTCATAATGACCCGGTGGTTTTTTATGCAACTTATAAAACGTGAGCTGTTGAGCCATTTGGATAAAACTATCGGGACTTAATTTACACTTTTTTATCTCATCAGTTCCAAATTTGTCAAATGTGAAACACTCCATGTCTACGTTGTCAGAAAGTCTTTAAAATAATTACATCATAATGATATTTTATTTTTGCTATGCAATTTATACAATTTTAATCTCACACGGTAATCAAAACTTACTCGTCTACAACTTTAGTAGCTTCAGAAATAGCACCCTCCAAAGTTTCATTTAATTCGAACTTCAGTTCTTGTGCTTGTGGAAAATTTTCAGTATGATCTTGTAATTTTGATGAATCTTGTTTCTCAGCCCTAAAACATTAAATGTATATTTATAAGACATGTATTAAGTTTAAACAATAAATCGTAATAATTCAAATCAAAGTTTCAAAATAATTACATATATTTTAAAACATAGTCATGCAGTACTGCAACTGGCACTCCTTCACACGGAGTATGTTCATATTCCATACCAACGAAACCATCGTAAGAAATAATATACTAGAAGGAAAACAAAACTTATCAAATAAAATAATAATGAAATTAAAATGTGTACTATACTAATTAAAGTATAATAAGTAAACAAGTAATTAAAATAAACGAAATAAATAAGTAAATAATTACTTGAACTGTTTTATCGTGCCATCTGTTTCCTGCATTCAATTTTGAATGATAACCAGTCAAAGATTGGATGGCTCTTACCGAGGCATTGTTCCTGCTACTGAAAGCTTCTTTAGGTATTTCCTTATCCAAACATAAAATAAATAAAGCTGATTCGATGTCTTCGAGAATTTTACTGTTGGAACCAATACCTGTTAATTAAATAATCCTTTAGATTGTTTAATTTTTTTGCAATAATATTAACATAAATGATTATGTATGAAAATTGTTTTAATTTTTGTTTAATCCTGATATGCAACATACTTCGGAGTAAAGCATGATCGACTGCCCATTTATCTCTATGATTTCCAGTTAAAATTCCAACAGGCTTCTCAGCAACCGCTGAACGTTCTGCGATATTTCTAATAGTTTTAAATAACGTCGATTCATCTATCATATTTCCATTTTCATCAGTCAATAAAAGTTTAAAAATCTGCAAAATATAATAATAATGTTAATTACATTTTTTTACATTAATTTATATATTATGAAACTTTATAAATAATTTATTCATCATAAGAGGAGTAACAATGCAAGATCTGTTATGTAAAAGTTGCTTCATACATGATTATTGCACATAATTATAACGTGATTTGAATCGTCAGTGTGAAGTAGTTTATCCAAAGTGCTTTTAGGACGACGATGGGTACCCAAAATCAAACCATACGGCTGCATGTCCAGTGGTTCGTTACGTATCATTTCTTGCTTCATTTTTCCACTGTAATAATTTTGATATTTGAATGCACAATTTACATCTTAGTTATAATTAATAATTTATCAATAATTTGTTGATAAAATCAACGAGGACTAAACTTTTCTACCTTTTCACCATTCTATTGTAATCGCGGATCGCTCCGATAAGATATCCTGCATTTCGAAATGCATCATCTTTGGAATCAAAATTATGAGGTGGACCAACGACTCCAGGACTACTATTTACAATCACTGGAATTCTATATCCAAGATATGCCATGTTGAACCACCATTCACTCATCTGAAAATGTATATTTCAAAATGTTTTACCTTATTTTCCAATTAATATTACACATATTAATCATACATTATGTAAATGGTTCACAATTTATAATTTAAAAATACTTTATAAATATTAAGTGAAACAATATATACAAACTAGAATTGATTTAATCATAAATGATTGTTTAAATTGACTTATAAATATTTATCTCACCCAGTTATTGGTTCTTTCATACCGCTCTAACAATTTTTTATGTAGAAATGGCCCAGGGCCATTATTGCTAATAAATTCTGAGACAATTTGTTCAGTCTTGGAATATTCATTTTCATTCAAAAAAGGACGAACTGATCTGTGAAAAGAATTTGTTAATATTATATGTTTAAATATTGCAAACTGAACATTATTATCGCATGTTTATTATACAATATCGTCATTACTGATAACATAACAATGTGATAGTTTGAATTTACTTTAAATATTTTTCTGCCGTTATTTTCAAGTCAGGAACGGGTTGCTTAGGTAACACCGACGTATTCAATTTTAAGGTCGTTATTGAGGGGGCTTGAATCCTTTGGAGATGTTTCGATGCATTATATAACTGAAACGAGAGTTATTTCACTTTTTAATAGCTATACATTTAAATAAATTGAATTAATGAAATTGAATTAAACCCAAATTCGACATTAGTAAAAGTATCTAAATGCAATATTTGTAATTTAATATCTAATTAAATAAAAAATGTATTAAGTGTTTATTAATATTGCACGTTTGCAATCGAACAACAAAACTTTAAATGATTTTGCAAAAAAGTGTATTTTCAACTTTTTGTACCCAAGTATAGTATTATAATTTATTAATTAAAATAATTTCATCAACATATCGATTTTGAAATGACAAATAAATTACATGCAATTTCGATACAATATAAAAATTGCGTAATCATTAAGATAAACAAAAATTCTTACCAAAGGTTTATCCATAACTGAAAAAGTGTAGATGATTTTATTCATTGTAAAATTCATTCGATAATACGTGGCCGACTGTGAACTCGAATTTCGGCCTGTCTTTAAATACTTTCACGTCCGCTTAAACAGACCTATAGAAAAGAAAGTCAAGAGGAGTGCGTAATTGAAATAAATTGAATCCTTTTTAAAGGCAATTTATTAAGTGAATAGTACGTGACGCACAACCGTACAATGCGTTCAACATTTTTTACAGTTTCATTTAGAATTCAATCACATTATAAGAAAATAATTGATAAACTCATGAAAAGAAAAGAAAAATGAAACGAAAATGAATTGGACTAATCGCCACAAGTGCCAAAGAGCAACTGTCTTCCAAACTGACAGAAATACGTTTTTTATTTCTTTGTATTTTTCTTTCGTTCGGTCACTTACCGCTAGGCGGCGCTCGTGTACGCGCTCGCCATCTGTCGGTCGTTTTACGAACACGTGCGCGCAACTTTTTATTATCGTAGTATGTAGTTTCTGATTGAAGATATATTGCAAAAATGTTGCGGCGAGAATAATCTTGGAAGAAATTGCGACTAAAAAGATTTCAACGAAAGTTAACGATGATTTCGACGAGTTCCGTGCGCCAACAGTTGACAAACTTGGCGCATTCCGGCGGCTCGCACAAAGATCAGGCGGAAAAGTATTTACCATTGTTGTCTCGTTAACCTTAAAGACATTTGATTTGATTGACAATGTATAACAATGTTTTGTTACAGATATCGCGCCATCCTAGATGCGATTTTGACATCCTCCAATGAGGAGCTCATTGAAAACTTGAAAATTTTCATCGAGGCCAGTAAGTTGAGCTTTGCTTGTAAAGTGATTACTTTTAAATCAATCATTTTGAATTCGTTTGTTTTCATTTTTGTTTACATGTTTTTGATGACTGATTTTTATCAAATGATTATGTTTGTAATTTGGTATCATTCAATTTTTGTTCTTTATTTGATTGACAATTGTAGTTTACAAACTCAAGGAATTAAAATATATTTTTTTGTTTTTGGTTTTTCTTTTGGTGGGATTATAACATTTTAATAATTGTTGCAATTAAATGATTCCTATTTTCAGTTGTGAATGAAAATGTAAGTCTTGTAATATCAAGACAGGTTCTCACAGACGTGACTACTCGCTTGTTACAACTTCCAGATGAAATTTCTAAAGCAGTTTCTCACTACACGCTGGATAAGGTATTGTTATTGTTAGTTTGTTGTATTTAGATGAAGTATGACATTTTTTTATTTAAATATAATTTAATGTTTCAGGTACAACCTAGAGTTATTTCATTTGAGGAACAAGTTGCGAGTATCAGGCAACATTTGGCAAACATATATGAAAGAAATCAAAATTGGCGTGAAGCAGCAAATGTTTTAGTTGGAATTCCTTTGGAAACGGGACAAAAGTAAATATAATGACAAAAAAGATAGAAGACAATTTATAAATAACACTGATAAAATTTCTATTTTAATTTACATTGATCAAAACTCTGATCAGTTTTACTTTATAAATTATTTATTAATGTATTATGATATACATATGTCAATTATCAAATATTACATAAAATGTATTTAATGCACAAATTAAATTATAGTATATAATTTTGTTTTCTATTTTAGACAATATACTGTAGATTATAAATTGGAAACGTACCTTAAAATCGCTCGCCTCTATTTAGAAGATGATGATCCAGTTCAAGCAGAAGCGTTTATTAACAGAGCTTCGCTTTTGCAAGTAAACAGTTGTAGATATTTCATAAATATAGACATTTTATATACTTGTAAATGAAAATCACTGATCTTTTATTTTCTTTCATTTTTTGTAGGCTGAATCGAAAAACGAGCAGCTTCAAATTTACTACAAAGTTTGCTACGCAAGGGTTTTAGATTATAGAAGAAAATTTATCGAAGCGGCACAAAGATACAATGAATTATCATACAGATCGATCATTCACGAGGATGAAAGATTGACAGCTCTTAGAAACGCTCTTATTTGCACCGTACTTGCCAGTGCAGGTATTTAAACTTTATTTATTTATTAATATAATTTATTCATCAACTTTTAATATTTTATTTATTTCATCATTCACTGGTTATTAAACATAATTTTATATTCTTTTATTTTATGTGAAATAATTATTCTGTACTAACGTATTTGACAACAAATTGATTAGGACAACAGCGGAGTAGGATGCTCGCAACTCTGTTCAAGGATGAGCGTTGCCAACAATTGCCAGCTTATTCAATCTTAGAAAAGATGTATTTGGATCGTATAATTCGTCGTTCGGAACTTGAAGAATTTGAAGCACTGTTGCAACCTCACCAAAAAGCATGTACGATAGATGGTCTAGGTTCCACCATCTTAGATCGTGCAGTTATCGAGCATAATTTGTTGTCTGCAAGTAAATTGTACAACAATATAACATTTGAGGAATTGGGCGCTTTACTTGAAATTCCTCCAACAAAAGCGGAAAAGATTGCCAGTCAAATGATTACAGAGAGTAGAATGAATGGATTTATCGATCAAATTGATTCTATTGTACATTTTGAAAGTGAGTCATTTTTACTTAATTTATGTTATATCAATCGCGAAACCAAGCTTTTTTTTTTATTACAATTTTATTAGCTTTTTTGTTATTTTATTAGTAATTTATATTAGCTTTTTTTTATTACAATACTGAAAAAATCATAATTTTTTATCATTTTACTCCAAAAAATAGCAGAATTTGAAATTGTATTAAAAAATCTTGAGATATATTGTGGATTTAAAAGAAAGTTATTAGAAAAATCGTCAGTTAATAAACACAATATTAATGAACGTAAATAATAAGAAAATCATTAAATTTACAGCACGAGAAATGTTGCCTACGTGGGATAAGCAAATTCAGTCGCTTTGTTATCAGGTTAATCAGATAATAGAAAAAATTGCTCAAACTGAACCAGAGTGGATAGCTAAAGTAATGGAGGATCAAATGATGAACTGATAAATTGAAAAAATGAAGAAGAGACAAAAATTAACACTGTAAAAGCGGACTGAAAAACAGATCAGGAAAATTATCTTAAAGTCAGGGAAAGAAGCATTTTTTGGTCAGTGAAGTATTGTTTTCACGAAGACAAAAAAAAAAAAAAAAAAAAAAAAAAAAGAAATATAAAAAAAAGTTTTAAAAATAAAAAATAAAAAAAAAAAAATATATATAAAATTTTTTATTAAAAAAAAAAATAAAAAAATAAAAAAAAAAAAAAAAAATAAACACATACAAGTACTTAAATAAAATAATAGAAAAAAACCACATCAACTAGTACTTATACTACGTCGTTGAGGATCACAAAACGAATAAAAGACAACTCTATAAATACCCACTACCTACACTAACAAGAACGTTAA
>JABFOV010000415.1:0-39347 GCA_022817685.1 Aradophagus sp. ZL-2020 | reverse complement strand
AATCAGTTTTACTGTGCTATGTCCTCGCCACTCTACCACCTTGAAAATGTACACACCTATCATAGTCTTTATGTTAAGTACGACTGTGTCTATTCTGATCTACTCGACGTTTTTATTTTCTCTCCTGCTTAGTAGCGCGGCGACGTTTCCCGTTTCTTTT
This sequence comes from Aradophagus sp. ZL-2020, assembly GCA_022817685.1. Classification (NCBI taxonomy): domain Eukaryota; kingdom Metazoa; phylum Arthropoda; class Insecta; order Hymenoptera; family Scelionidae; genus Aradophagus; species Aradophagus sp. ZL-2020. The sequence goes on along the minus strand of JABFOV010000415.1, from coordinate 39,187 downwards.
TTTGTGGTTTCTGTTTTTTTTTTTTAGTGTCAGGGGTCCCTTTTTATCCCTGTTTTTTTTTTTTTTTTTTTTTTTTTTTTTTTTTTTTTTTATTTATTACAAAATTACGATTTAAAAACCACTTACCGTAAGCGAATTCCATTGGCCTTAAAATGATACCAATTAACGGTGCAAGCGATCCACTTGCTCCAATTTTCCTTGCGACAATCTTATTTTTTTAGAACACTTTTCTCCCAGCATTTTCTTCATTTGTTCGATCGCGAATCGATGTCGATATTTACGAGTTACGTCGAGATCATCACGCAGATTGGGTGGGACGAAGATAAAGGGGAGAGGGGAGGGTGTCTAATCGATGCGAGATAGGCGCGTTGCCTCGATGAAAGTAATTGTAACAACAACCGGCCGGGAAATTGCAAGAACGCTTGGGCTCGAGCGCGATTTTAAAAACATTGTACGTGCGCTGACGATCGACAGGTGATATTAATAGCGTTCGGGCGGTTCTTCGCGGGGCTCTTATAATCTAAAATGACGTCACGCTATACTCGAAACTTAACAAAGAACGCTTTGTCGTCGCGTTTTGAACTAGATTTCGCCTGAAATTCGGTCGAAAACGCGGAGATGAGGTCAAATAAAAGTACGTGCAAATTTCGCCACGCGGGTAAACAAAACACCGAGCGTTTCGTACGTCGTAAGATCTTGAAGATCGCGTTCGGACCATTGGAAATAATCGTTCTTACGACCAACATCGACGGGAACACCAGGCGTTTGATTTCACTGGCTGAATTACTTCAATTCCGATACAAATTGCAAATTCTGCCATTTCAATTGGAGATTTAAAATTTTGCGAATAATGCAATGTCGTCGGGTCCATTTCTTCGTACGGCGGAATTTAATTAAAAATGATTTGCTTTTGTTTTCACCGACTATTGCCTTGTTTATAATGAAAAAATATAAAAAACATAATATTATTAATGATTTTTATTACATAACAATTCTTTGTTTTAAATATGTGAATCTTAATATTACAGTTTGTTATAAATTTATAATGTATAGTACATTAAGTGAAAAAGAGAATGTTAAGATCGAAAACGTTTAAAACATTGTTTTCTTTTCTCTTTATGAGTTAAAATTATCGTCAAACAATGCTTAAAATGATATCACACTTTGAAGTCGCGTTATCACTTCATGGCAATAAAAAGAAAGCTGTTACCAATGTAAGTGAAAACGCGTGGCTCAGGGGACGGGACGTTCGCTCGCGCGAGGTGACTCGTAAATGTCGCAAGCGCGATTCATTTGCTTTGCAATACGTAGAAAACTTAGAAACTGCCACTCGAGTGAACGACTGTTCTCGCAATAAGCATTCAACGCAGTTACAGAAACAACAAAACGGGAATTAAACGCGTTTTCCCGGTAGCCTTATTGCACGGAATGAAATAATAAAATACGCAAACGCGCGAGTTCAAAAAGTCAAAAACGATCGCACGTTTGACATTTGACAGCGTCGTTGCGGTAGCGTTTATCATCTTTTTCATATACATATATATATATTATATATATATCAATATAAGAAAACAAAATAAATAAATAAATATATATATATATATATATATATAAATATATACGTAGCTGAAATTTTTCGAATTCGAATATTGCACACCTCCCATCGTTTCTCTCGATAAGATGCTTTAATGGATCCTTCGCAAATCGAATTCAACTAGAAGTTGAAGTTTCAATAATAATATAAAAAAAGTAAAAGAAATATATATATATACAAAAATAAATAAATAATAAAAGACAAGACACAGGATATGGAAAGCCTTTCCGATCGAAATCGTTTCCTTGATCGACGCGGGTTTCAAAGTAACAATAAGTTTTTTCGCAATTTTATATAGAAGTAACTTAACGAGCGGAGCAGTTGAGAAAACGATAAGTTATATAAGAAATAATGAAACAGATTACTTAGACGACAAACAAATACAAACCTAGGGAATATAACGGGTGGCAAACCCCCGCAGCGGATCGATTGATTGCGAGATATAATACAAATAGAAGATAAACTAACTTAATAAATTAATAATTGAATAAACTAGTAAATTGAACAATTGAATGAACAAGCGGCTGGATTAATTAATTGCTCGATTAACGACGAAATGATGGGACAATTAATTAGCCCGGCGTAACGTGGAGGCGGTTTGCAAAAGCTCAAGAGAAAGCCAGGCTCCTTCGGAACGCGCGAACGGGCCATGGGCGTAGTTTTCCGTTCATTCGGAACGTCGTTGTTGATGATTGAACCGAGCAAATATTTTCGTGGCATTTCCTTCGACCCTTGCCGGGCGTCGGGTTTTGGCGGCCCGGCCAAGCCATCGTTACCGTTAGATAAAGTTGCGTTGACACCGTCGTTGTTGTAATTACGAATATACCAGAAAGTGCGAAATGAGACCGCGTGCGTGATACACATTTTTATCACCAACTTGATGAGATTTACAGTTGTATAAATTTTAATCGACGAAGCGGGCTGAAGTCACGGCAGAGGTGAGAAATTTAATGACAAGTTTTACTAATTATACAAGCTAAACCATTATACATAAATATAATATATATATACATAGGGGCACATTCACGTGCGACGCGTATACATTATTTATGTATGTACATATTATAGTTATACCGTGATACCGACGATACTAGGCGTTAAAAGTAGGCGCGGCGGAGTCAGAGGAGACAGACCAAACAGAACAAACGAGCGAGAGAATAAAAGATAAAGAGACGCGAGTTATATATAAATATATATATATATATATATTACAATTATAATCATACATGTACATACATGTGTGTATGTATATAAACATGAAACTTCATATTATATATTATATTACCGTAAGTTGAAAGCCTAAAAGCGGCCTAGCTTTTTATCAAACACCCCAGAAGTAAATACAAATAATACATTGTAATAATCGAGAGAGACCATTATTCGGTTGTGTTGTATGTTATATGATGATGAATATTATATTAGGGTCGAGGTTGAACTTAATTGTTACATAATAATAGTTATAACGACGTAACGTAAGCCGAAAGCTCGGCAGACAAACGAGCCCAAGTGAACGAACATGGTGACGATGTTGATGACGAGAGAGGACGATGACGAAGGGGAGTTTCGAAAGAGAACCAACAACAAAATATAAGTAATAACAAGTTGTTTCATTTTTGTACATCGTGGTTTATATTTGGAATCTCACTGAACTAAGGACTTTAGCGTAGAATGTAGAGGTACCGCAGGCCCATGACAAATTAGTTGGATAACCAGACATGATCATCAATCGTAGTTTTACAGAGGGGCTAAGTCGAACGGCCAAGTTTTTCCCTGCAACATTCTTTACCAAGCGATAAATCAGAAACAAATCTGGTCATTTTTAGCTCCAGCTTAATGTCATTCACTAAATACAGTTAGATGAAAAGTTTCTATCAATTGTGTACAATTTACTAAAATTTAATAAAAATTGTTTACGACATATTGCAAAATATTTTCTACTGAATTAACAAATAGCTTAGAATTTTAATCACTATCACATTCATCAGGTAGTACAGTAATTTTTGGTACAAAAACGTTTAGAATTAAGTACAAACATGTTTTCACGTCTAATGAATAACTTACAAATTGAATAATTAGAGTCAAAAGCAATCAGATACATAGTTATTAGTTCAATACACTGTTTCAGCAATTTTTTAGCAGTCAACTATTTTTTTTTTTTTTTTTACTTTCCATACATTGAGACAAAAAACGAAGTTGCAGTTAAAAATTGGCTGGCTTTCTTTCCCCCCTCCCGCCTCTTGTTATTCATTACGTGTAACACGTTGTATCGCATCTCTCAAAATCAACGAAGAATTACACCATCTCACCTCAAACAAACATAAACTTATTGTTCAAAGTGTACGCACTTAAAAGGGAATAATAAATTGTCGTTATACAACGCGTTGTTTCAATTTACATTTAACTGATGACAGAGAAAGCTGATAAGAAATTGTCGTACGACGATTTCCAACGATTATTCCGGGGTATTGTGACTCAGTCGAATGGTTTTCCGACTGGGAACTTCCCCGCGGGATCGAGACGTCGTATTTCCTACTCGAACGTGGGACAGTATATTTACCCAGCGAAGATTTAACTGTCGAAAGCAAATTTTTCCTCCAACGCTACAAAGCATCGCCTTAGTGAATCGGATTTGGAAAATGTGTTTATAGAAAGGGGATCGAGATATAAGTGAAGTTGCAAGACATCCCATTGCTGTGCAATTTGATTTCAAACAAATTGCTACTTCGAAGTAAAATTTGCAAAGTCGTTATTATTATTAGAGAATTTATTGTTACTGTATAAAAATAATATTGTAATTTATCCAAAAGACATCTTGCAACATTAATAATCACTTCAATATTCGTTTAGTAAACGTTTACAAAAAATTATATCTAATTTTTGTGATTGTTTGAACTTTTTGAAAAAGGAAGTTATATCGAATCACTTGTTACATGTTTCTTTTAATCCGAACAACACGCGACACGTTCAGTAGCAAACTCAACGTCAGGTGAACCTCACTATTGAGTCATAATATTTCGATGAATTACCATGGGACGAGAGTCACAAAGGATGTTTGATATTTTTTCGAATCGAAAAGGTATACATAGTTGAAAAAGCGCGCCCTTTTGACGAGACGCAGATCTTCGGCGAAGGGTCGCGATGATTCATAATATAATTCGCAAATTTCGTAACGTGCTCCACTTCTTTGTAGAATAATGTATACAAATGATAATTTAAGAACCGTTATGTGAATCTGTTTCCCTATTTTTGATTAAACGTACAAGCAACGTGTTAAAAAAAATAAAGAAAAAAAAGAAGAAAAAACAAAGTGGTATCAGTGAGAGTCATGTATGGGAGCGACGAGTGGGAGCTACGTGAATGCATGACTGACGTGAGACCCATTTTCTTTTTCGTTCCTTCGACGGCTAGATATGAATAATAAGCATTATAGTTACGAGAATGTTGTTGTTGTTGTTGTTGACGAACTTTCGTACGTGTTGACGATTTTCTTTTACGTTCGAGAGGTAGGATTGACACTGAAGCTTGAGCTTTTCGATTACAAAAAAATACACATATCATTGCTCGACGGCTCTCTTTCAGATATGCAACAAAAGCGAACTTGGTGGCATTGATACACTCTGGTCTTGAAGTGGAAAAAGATATTGAATCAAGTTGTTAATGATGTTAATTGTTTTCAAGACCAGTGTATCATCGACCCAGAAAAAGAAGTTTCACAAAACCATAAAAAGTAAAAAAGCAAAAAAAAAAAAAGCAAAACCAGAAAAAGTAACAATAAAAAAAGAAAATAAGAAAAGACGAAGATCTTCAGTGCTTATAAAATGATGGCTTTCATAACTGAGTCTCGATTTTGATATATAATATCCGCTACGTAGATTATCGAAATAGAGTAAGTCATTAAATATAAAATGTAGAGATAAAAATATGCACAATATGATCTTCCCGAAATATCGATGACAAGATAATATGAAAATGACTAAACCATGGCGTAACTTAAACGTTAGAGAGACTATGTACGACTATTCAAGTTCGCATTTTATAGAATGGTCACGAACAACGGCGAAATTGTCAAGCTTCAAGCGGTTCGTTGCATTTGTAAATAATGCAGGACAGGTTACAATAGCGATTTGGTTGTAAGATTAAGGTTTCGTTTACGCCATCAGTTGCAATAATTGTACGTACAGTTCGAGTGTACAAATATACACATTTTATGTGGCGATTGTATTGTCGGCTGGAGGTGCGTTTAAAATAGATTTCCATGTTGAACAAGTGTTCGAGTGTAAACTCAAGTATCCCGGCAACGTCGATCGCCGAGGTCGCTTTCGGCGCGATTAATTGTAAAACCGTGTCACGCCGATCAGTAAGCGTTGGGAAAGCCTTCGAAATCTGCTAATTGAAAAGTATTTTAAACGCTCGTCCAATGAATTTCGTACTAATTGATGTAACATAATTGTTATAATTTCAACCGTTCATTTTAAAGCAGTAATGTATTATACAACACGTATAATATAACGATTGTTTTAACAGTTTAATGTTAAGTTAACTCTAAGGCTAAGGGATAAAGTTGCCGTAGTAAAATTTACGTTAATGTTTATTGACGTTGTCTACTTCATTCGATTACCGAACGACAGCATTGAATTGTGTATTGCAAGATTCTTTTCACGATAATCATTCTTCGGTATCTTGCCATTCGTTCACGTTTCGTTGTTCATCAGCTCTCCTGCGTGTTCTTAAGGCCATGCCGTATATACGAACTTTTAATATCCGACGTATTTCATATGAAGATCCTCATAGAGTCGTTAATTTTACAACGGGCTGAAAACATATTACATATATAACATTTTGTAATAGGGAAGTGATACTGAATACGTAATCACGCAATATCGTAAACATAAAGCGAAGTTAAAAGTCGTAAGATTAACGTGATTAACCAACGTTGCACCGCGCACTATTCATTTGACTTTGATTGTTTGGCCCTCGCTTTTGTTTCATCCTGCGGTATATCAACCGCTTACTCATTCAATTTGCAAGTATCATTCTCCTGTTGTTGAAAACCGTTCACCGTAAAATCATTTTTTCCTCAGCCTTTAATCCTAAATCGATCGTCGAATTCGCGACATAAAATTATGCAGTTGTTCAATTTCGCACTTTGTAATGGCACATTGTAAACGATATACTGAAGTATCTTTCTCTACAATCTAAATTGTTCGATCTATTATCTACTTGTCATATTTACAAGACAAACATTACTGTTTGCGCGATCTCTATCTAAATGTATCTACCACGTATTCTATTGAAATTCATTGACCCATCGAAGATCCACGCGCCCTTACTTTTAAGTGAAAATTAATTTACTTGTCCCATGAATTTCCAGAATTTGACTCTCATTGTTATAAATACTGAGGCAAGTACTTGAAAGTGGCGCATCAATTGGCACAATCAAGTGAAGCAACTTTGCACCATTATGTATTGTATTCTTTTTGTAAAGTGGTGATTGTTCTTTTATTTTGTTTTCCTATTTTTTTTTCTTATTTTCTTTCTCCTGTTACACAGTACTTAACATCGACATAAGGCGTAATATCGAAAGAAGAACTAAGTGATTAATGGCGCGCTGAAATTCAATTAATTAAGGGTCAAAGTGGCTGTAGAAAATAACTCTTTCCAGTGCAAAGTTGCTCTATTCGATAGTACTGCAATGAGTGAGCAATTTAACAGGTGAAATATTGGGAAACTAGTATTCATACGTAGAAATATATCGTACTTTATTTCAAATTCTGTCATGCGTTCAAACGATTCACTTCTTGTGCTTGCTAAATTTGCACAAATGATATCCACATATTGATAGAGAGTATCATTTGTCAGCATTTAGGAAGCATAAATATCTAGAACCACGAAGTAATTTATAGTCGCATACAACGACAACGTTCGAAGCATGATTATTATCGCCAAATTTTTCTTCAACGTTTGCAATGTTTTCCATTCGTTTACGTCATTTTTCGGACTAGCTACTCGCTGAGAATAATTGAACCAAATCCATTGGTATAAACCTTTGTTGATTACGAGTTTATTGGGTTGTTAATACACGATTCAATGAAAGATCAACATGGGAAAAATCAAACGAGGATTATCGTTTTCAATGCCATACTTTAGAATGTCAACATTAACATGTATTGTACTAATTATGTTTTTCTTTATCGCATTGGATTAATAAAAATAACAATGTTGTTGAAAAAAAGATGAACTTTTGGGTTTTTCACAAATTCAGTTTCCTATAATTAAAGAATCAAATAAATTAATTCTAGTTATATAAAAAACTTAACACTTTCCAAGTGACAAACAAATGAAAATAATGTGTCAAGAGAACATTTCGTTCTACGCTTTACTACTTCAACCTTAAATAAACTTTATTTTAGTTGAAAATATAAAGTACTTTTGATTACAATCTAGGTGCACGTGATAGCCTTTTCATTGAGTGCTTGTTTATTGTTCGTTTGAGGTTTCATTTAAATTTATTACACACGGTTTCTTTGTTGTTAGAATTTTCATTAGACCTATACGAAAATTATTATTCATCAAGTTTTAACATTTGTATTCAATTCAAGTGTCATTAATAAAAAAACAATAAGTATAAATGTATATTCATTGAAATTACGTTTCATTTTATTTATAAAAAATTTGACAATTATTGTAATTGCATTAATTTCTTTGCAATGATAAATTCTTTTGTGAAGTATTACATATTTTTACATTATATTGAAAATATAACATTTTGCAATTCTTCAATACATTTTTAATTTTATTCATTTGAGTAGTAATAATGATTATTACAGAATTTTGCCTTAATCTATATTGTTTACTGCATATTTTCACCTTGACCTATTTCACTTTTTTTTTCATGTTAAGGGTAAGTAATATTAAAAATAATTCCTCAAATACGATTTTATGCCCTCACCGTTAAGAATGCCTCTTTAGAATTCTATTTTATTTCTATGTTAAGTGCGATCATATTAATGTAAGCACATATGCTAAATCATTGAAATTCAATTCTTCTTCGATATATGTAAATTATGAAAAGGTGACATTGCTTTAGAAAATTAAACGTCTCAATATCGATATTCAGATTAAAATATCAAAATTAAGTTGAATAAGTAAATTCAAATATAGACGCTCAAATTTGAATGATAATGATAAAAAGTTTGATGTTTGAATATTTTGACGAAAGTTTCTTTTTTTTTTTTATACGAGAGAATTTCGATTACTGCTTGAAAGAGGCATAGAAACTATGTTGAAAACGAACATGATTCGCAATTTCATCGAAGTTAGCGAGAAACTAATTCTAACAAGTACCAAATACGTTTTGCAATTATTCTTTTAATAAATAGTACCGCAAAAAACTCAAGAGAATATCGACGGCAACGACTAGACGAATAATGAACGTTCATATCAGAAAAGCAAATATCAAAGTAATATTCTAGACACCAGTTAAATGATGCATTTTAAATAATCATTTCATATCCTGTAATGTTTCATTTTCAATTTCGCTTTTGTAAATGAAATGTAATGTAAAATTAATCGAAACTTGCTATAACGTCACAAATGAATAAATTCTACCATAAAATTGTATCCCGATTTCGTAATGATGTGAATTTGAATTGTAATTTATTTTCGAAGTTCTTTACCAATTTTAAATATGTTTTGATTATGCATTCGACAAATATTAAAAATTATATTAACATTTTTCCACATTCAATTGAATTTCGAAGTTGTTATTATTATTATTATTATTATTATTATTATTATTAAAATTTCCCATTATGTAATTATGCAATATACTGAATTTTCGATAATATAATTATATGATAAATTAATGTTTAATTGAACCCAATTAAATAACGTTAATATTACTTAGTATATAAAGTGTGTCAGTAACATAACATTTAAAAACGATACCAGTGCATAATTATGTTACGCTATTCAATATAACATTATAATTTAATAATAAAAAATTATTCATTTCAGCAACCATTTATTTGTAACATTAGATTAGATTTTTTAAGTGCTGATGTTAAATATTTATTGAAATGACAAGTTAAGTCTGTGACATGAGCGTAGAACAACTTAATAAATAATTTACAGAGGGAAAATTCATCGTAAATGAAGACAACGTTTCTGAATAATTTTTTAATTCGGTTTAACGAGTGTCGAGTGGGATAAAAAAATAATTACGTCAATAAGTCACGTAATCTTATGGCATCGTTGCGGTGTCGTAATTATTCCATAGTAACACCAACAATAACATTGATACGAAATTGACGGGCGAATCGAGTGATGTACGCGAAGCGCAAACATTCCAAGTGTGCGCCGCACGCGTTCCATACGTAGTATCGACGTGGTACAACGACCCAGTGTGACGTGATTATTAGAACACGCTACAAACTTTCTTTCGTGAAACTTTTACATCGGACTTTATTTGCCGCTGAATGTTTCATTACAAATAAGAAAATTTCTTTCCAATTGCAATTTATTTAAAACTTATACACTAATTTCGATCCCGTATTTGCTGCTTTTAATTATTAAACATAGTAATTAATAAATGAATGAAAAATGAAATAGGGAATGATTACATTTACTGCAAAAAATTATTAAATCAACAACTGCCATCAGTGTAATTAAAAAAGTTTTAGATATTTTCAGCAGACGTGAATAAAAAGTCAAAGTTTCATTTCACTACTAAAAAAAGGGGTGTAAGTTGAAAAAAAAAAACAGTAGTTTAACGTGACTAGATAGTTTTGCGAAAAAATGTTTGCTGGTTTTTTGCTTTTAAATACTTTTTTATTTTCTTTTACATATTCATAAAAATGATAAACTGGGCATTTCACTTAGATTCTCTTTATCTCCACAAGCATTGATTTTATACCGCTGTATGGGAATAAGTGTTGTGAAGCACCGCAAAATGTTCCAGCCGAATAAAAAAACGCGACGTAGATGTATATTATTACTTTGTTATTAATCTAAATTACTGAATGAACTGTTAAGCCAAGCACATGTGCTCGTTGTACGCAACTTTGTATGACAATTTAAAATGTGACAATATAATGCACTATGTGACATAAAATTTTATGTATATCGTATTTTATCAAAAAGCCGTCATTCGATTCTCGTGATTTAGCAAGAGAAATGTTTTTTTTATCAATTTCGAGTGTTATTCATTGTGAACGTAAAAAAAAAAAACTTGGTCGCACGTGATATAATCACAATTCAAATAAATATTGATTCAAATTACGACACAAATAGACATACGTGATATAACTTAATGAAGAAAATATGCATAAAGTACATAGCATCGAAAATTTAAGAACATCAATTAAATGTTTCATGATTAATTTTCATCATTGCCAAATTTCTATTTATTAACAAAAGTTTTGGTTAATTCAACAAAGTCAACATGTAGAATAATTTCAATTGAGAAAAAATTCCTGTTGTTTCATATCTACTTTTTAACTCTTAACAATATTAATTTTGTTTAAGAATTATTTTAAATATGGATCTCAATCTTACAAAAACTTTCTTGTCTAAAAACTTTTTCTCAATGTTATAATTAACAATAAACCTCGTTAACTAACCTTGAAATTGCCTTCAAATAAATCAAATCTTGTTCAATCGTATACAATCGTATATAATAGGTGTAATAAAAAAAAAAACATTATTTTTAATTATAATATTACAAAAAAATGGATTTCTTTTTTACTACATTTAATATATTTTGTTTGATCATACTAGTGATCACTAAACCAAAAGATAGAAAGCATAACAGAATATTTTTATAGATGAAAATATGTTTGCATCACTACACATTTAACATTATTATTCTTTTGTTATATCTTAAATATAGCTTTTAGCTTCATCATGTACGCTATTACTTACAAATGAATGACAAGTTTAATTAATAATTTGTCATCAATTTGTGTCGTCCGAACTATTCGAAGGATTGTTGTTGTATTGTAAATTACTTATAATCACTTAAGAAACGTTACTTTGCAAATCTTTATATATAATAGTTCGTTGAAGGGTCTATTATGAAAATATATAAATAGCCAACCATTTTTTTTAATAAAAATATTATGATGTTTTCGAAAAGTTTTCATTATTTATTGACACCCTACAAATTTAGTTCGTACAAGTACAGTAAATCAATGGTTGAATCAAAGAAGATACCGATTCAAATTTTATTACAAAAAATTGTAATAAAAAATCTGAGTCGGCAACTTTTACACCCAGCCTTCAAAACACGAATTGTCGAACTGTTCGAACTGTCTAATAATAAAATAATAGAAATATAATTTTTGAGTGCATTTATTATAAACATATTTTGCGTTTACATTGAGAGATATTTCCAAGTTTCAGGCATATCATCATCACCATCTGCTGCAAGTTGAAAATGCAGTACTGAATGTAGAACTAATTTACGGAATTTCTAAATTAATGCTTTTCCTGTTTGTATCTTATTTATGAAAATAATTTGTCCTTATTACCTAATATTTGTTGCACAGATGCTGCTACGATATTTGTCAATGTGTTCTAAGTCATTTATCACTTCTATTTCAACATCGAGTAACGATTAGCGTGCACTCATTTTGCGTCACTGTGTGGTATAAATTCCGTCGAAAATTGTTTTTCAGCATTCAGTTTTTCCGCCATTTGGTTTGGAAAAAAATTCATTTGGTGAAACGAACGCTCTTCTCCTATCGAGCGTTTTACCTACAAAAATGGTAAGTGTTCGTATAATTTCCTAAAATTTATATTCACTTTAACAAATTGAACCAAATGTTTTCATGTCATCACGACTGTTTTCAGATTTTATTACCTATTTTATTTTTCATCTTTTTCGTTTACTCAAACATGCAACCAATTTCAGTACATGGAGGTAAGAATTTATTTTTGAGAAGATATTTAAAAAATTGAACTTTAATTTATTTCAATATATTTAATTTCAATAACATCCTTTTTTCTTTATCAGTGTCTTTGTGTTTTTCTGTCTTTCTGTCATTCAATCGAAAGTGCAGACTTATAATTGAAAAAAAAAAGAAAAAAATTCTAACATACAGTATCACTTATATTTTACGAATTTTTAGATGAAGTTTTACACAAGTCGAACTCGAATAAGCTAATAAAATTGGCTGACGAATCCGACAGACTTACAAACGATCTTGAGACGGCTGCTGGCTCTAACGTACTCCGGCCGTTATTCGTTTACAGACAGCAAGTAGCATCTCGTGAACGTCTTCGCAAAGCTGGTGCCAGGAGATTGTTTGTGGACTCGTCACAGACGTAATCAAATTATTTCGTATTAAATAACACATATTTCTTATGTTTTATAAGACATTGTTAATAAATGCTAATTAAAATCGGTAAACACAAAAATTCGATTCAAACCTATTAAATACAATAAAAACCGATGATAAATTCATTTTTAAACCAGCATCATGTATCATATATTCAGTACATGAATCAGTTTTAATTGAATTTTCGTTTATCAGATATAACAAAACTCGAACTCTGAAAATAATATTTTTTAATATTATATCTTTACAGGAATTGAACATAAATAGGTATTTATAAATCAAGGTTCTATTATAACTTGATTTAATTACAAAAAAAAAAAATGAAAATTAATTTTTAATATTCATTTTTGTATAAAATTTATTTCCGATGAAGTTTTTCAATATATTATGTTCGACGAACTTTTATGTACAACTTATGAAGATAAAATATTTACAAAAATTTAGTTGTTTGAGATTCGATATCGAGGCTAATTTTGGTCGTACAACTTTCCATGCTATACTGTTGCACCGCAACATGATTACAAAATTCCCTACATAGTGAAGATTTCATTTGATTCCGGTTGTTGTCATTGTCATAATGCGTGTCTACTGAATTTGAACGTCCGTTTAAATTGCTACGAGAATATCTGTAATACAAAAAAATAATAATTACGCATTTCTTTTATTAACAAGTATCATATATAAATTATTTCAAAGCTCAAGACCATGTTTTCGCAAAGTAAGTTTTGTTCCTGTAATAAAGTATGTTATAATTTATGATTTAATTAAAATTTTTATCTGAAACACGATATTAATTTTAATCTATAACACTCCTTTACATCAGAGTTTACAGTCTTTAGTATTTAAAAGTTACAATTTAAATTAGAAATGTAACTTTGGTAGCTCTAATTTAATGCCAAATGTTTAACAATCAAAATTCACGCCGAAACAAAAAATCCAAAAGTATAAAATTATGTAAAAATACATTTAGATATAATAGTTTAGCACCTTCCTCACTTTCTTTCAATGTAAATGAACTTTATTAACTGGGTTCTCTTGTATTTTTGAGTATTTAATATTGTTCAATACTTAATAGTTTTATAAAGAAAGGAAATAAAAAGTAAAACATATTAACGAAATTTGATACTCTTCGTGATACCTCAAGGGTTGAAGACCTTCGGCTTTATTGGAGAAATTTCTGTTGTAAAAATTGCGGCTCGTCTTCCTCGACGTCGAATGTAACTTTCTGCACAAAAGAGTCTTTTTGAACGCTATTCGATATCTAGTGCTCATAAGATTGTATAAAAGAGGATTGACAGTTGTGCTAAGATAATATAAACATCCACTTAGTAGATAGAGCCATTCGCTCAGATCGGGATAATAATCAAAAGACTGGCCATAAACATAGAGTAGCCTTTGCGCGTGAAATGGAGCCCAACATATAAAAAACATAATAACTACAGCACCTGGAATTAATATTGTTTTTATATTAAAAAGCAGTTTTTGTGAACAAACATAACTATTATAGTTATTTTACATGCAAAGTTAAATTATAAGTCAAGTGTAAAAATTTATTTTATATATTTTATAATTTTTTCATTTCAATTTCATGAAATTATTTAAAATAATTTTCTTAACAAAAGTATGATAAAAAATTTGTCAAGACAGCGTACTTAACATTCTTATGACACTCCTCCTTGATCGGACGTTTTTAGACTCCAGATGAACCGAATCTTGAAAGTCGCCCATTCCAAGTGACAAACTTTTAATACTCTTCCGTATTTTCAGACCCATCCTCGTGTACAAAATCAGAATAATAAGCATTGGAATTAAGAAAAAAATAATACAGCTTAGCTCGTAAATGGGAAACTTTGGGAAAAGCATTGCACATACCGCTGACTCCAAAGAATAATTATTCGAATCTGCAATAAAAAAAAAAAAAGATTCAAATTCAAATTGTAGTAAATATAATTACAAATTATATTCTATCAAACTAAATAACATTTCAGTGATATAACGTTCTTTCAAAAATCGCATCAGAAAAGATTTTACCTGGAGGATATTCGACGTAGTTTACGGTAGTGTAAATTGCAAACGGCAGGGCAGAAATGCCAGCAATCAGCCAAAGTGCCAAAATAATTCGAATAGATCTCTTAGAGCTGCTCATTTCCTTAGAAGTCAAAGGATGACATATTGCGAAATACCTTTCGCTCGAAAAAGCTGCTATTGTCATTACTGAGACGTAAGACGACCTGTGTTCATAGGCATAACGTTTCAATTAACTAACGACGGTTCATTAACAATCATTTCACTAAAATATACAATTCAATTTTAATTATCAGAAACATTTTACTTACAAATTACTCCTTACATAAAAACTGTAAGGAGTAATTTTTATAATAGATTGAAAGTTTACGTGACATTCAATAAAATTAATTGAAAAATGGACTTCACACTCCTTAAATATATATTCACATAAATATTTTTCTAATAATTCCAATAATACTATCGATGTAATTTAACTTTTAATCGCAGTAATTACAACAATTGAAATGATACTGACAAATTGCAAAACTTACATTTCGGATACATAAGCTCGAGTTTTACAAAGTCCTATACCCAAAGCCCAAGGATATTGCTGCCAAAATACGCTTAATTCATTTGGCAATCCTAAAAAAAAGGAGTCGAAATCACGTCATCGCCTTCTGCCATTGTTATAAAAAACGAAAGGAAAAAGAAAATCTATAAACATGTACATTTTAAGTAAAATTATCTTACAAGCGGTGTTTCGTCCTGCTCAGGAATGCGAGGATGTTTACTATCGCGGAAACAGCGTTGCTTAACCGTTTCGGGTATCAAAGTTTTACCGGGCATTAAAAGTAAAAATTACACGGCGTAATTTACATAGAAGCTCGAAGAATATTTAAGTAAGGCTTCTAATAAAATTTTAACTGTTGATTGTAAATTTTACATTAAATTCTTATTAGCGTTACAATGGGGCAATAATGTTTTTCATTTCACGCCTGACATTGGTGCGGGCATTAAAAAGTAATTCATATCTGCAAGTTTTTACGCGACACGTATTCGGCCGACAAACAGTAAATGTATCACGTAACCGCACTCGACAAGATTAATTTAATACTCTTATCTTAAAATAAGTTACTCGTGTAGCTGTGCACTTATTAAAGTCATTCGTCCGATTTTCGCGTTTCAATATAATCAGTTTATTGGATTTACGAAAATTATTTATCGAACTTGAATTCGACGTGTCACTTTTTTCAACACGCGCAGTAAAAACGTCAAATAACTCATGTGACAGATTCCGGATGAAAATTGATCACCCGAGGCAAATGCATATTGTTTTTATTAACAAGTAGTTTACTGTCATATCAACTGAAATTTAGATGGAAATTGAATAAATCGAGAAGCGATTCAAATCAATTACATTGTTCGGAAAAGTGACAAAAATGACCATTTTCCTAATAAAATTAAAAACTCTTTCAACCGACTTTCAACCGAAAATTACAATAACAGATGTATCAAATCCTGTTGCTCAAAATAATGCAAAGTTTTTACAAGTAAATTAATTTTTCCGAATAAATTTAACGACGTAATTTAATGAACGTTTAGAAAATGCGTCCTTCTTTCATAATAAATGTAACAACTTTTGTCATTGCAATTTTTTCTTAGGATGCGACGCGCAAAAAACAATAAAACCATAGTTGTTAAAACTTTATAACTCAAATACGGTCGAAGCAAAAATACAGAATCAATCTATAATAAAAAACGTCTCGTTGAAAATAATTAAGAGTAGCGCGTGCTTTTCCAATATTATTGCCACAATTAAGACCCGTCGAGCATAATGAATGTTGAAAGACATAAATATTTTATATGCCGGGCAAAATGTATGCGCAATGATTAAAAGATAAAAGCTCCGAGGGAAAGTGTATTGATTGAACAATGCATACCCAAAATCAAAAGCATGAGGTCGGATATGGCCAAACTGAAGAGATAATAGTTGGTTGCATTTTGCATCGATGCATTTTTCACGATGACCATGCAGGTGATGGAGTTGCCGAAGACGCCTGTTATGAAAATCATCACATAAACAAAGGTCATCGGCAAGACTAATTCCATGGGCAAATATTTTGGCCCGAGGACCCGCTCGAGGTATTCGGCCTCGGTGAGGTTCTCGCGAAAGAGAGACTCCCAGAAATCGTCGTTCGCCATCGTCTAACTATCGATCAAACCGCGCCGAGGCTCGCGAGGCAACGCATTTTCACTGTTCCAATAAGACCGACGCGCTAATAGACTTTTCGCTGCATTTTTCAATGACGGATTTTCCGAACTGCCAAGACGTCGAACGAAAAAAGGTAGACTTAAAAGCGAGGTTTTCAGGTGCGATAGATAACAATCTGTCGTCAAGTAGACGGCCAGCGACACTGATTACAATTTGTGTACAAAGAGACATTGCAGTGTTTGTCAACTCTCCGCGACGCTTCGCCGTGGAAATGTTTTTAGCGCAGTAAAGTTTCAAAGACAACGGATTAAAGTTTTAAAAGCACGAATTCGGAGTATTGAGAAGTTTGTACGATTACGCGGAGTCGTAAAGTCGCCGGAAATAATTGGGTTTTTTTTTTTCTTTCTTGATGATTCTTAATATTATATTCGTGAACTAACTGTAATTTGGACTCGCGTTGATTTTCATGGAAAATAAAAAACTAACTGCGTGCGAAGTTTTCAAGTAAGATTGAAAGCGATGGTTACAAACGCCTTAGTGAAAAAAATTTATATTTTTGTACTAGTATGATAGAAATTATGCATCGGTTATTTTTCATCTTTTATCAGAATATGAGAAATAATATAATCAACGTTGAATTTTTAATCGTTTATACAAATATTTTTGTGCTTAAAAGACTTGCAAATTGAAAGACAACAATGTTTCCTATAATGTTTCTGGACAAGGATGCAATTAACAAAAAAATAAATACTAACAATAGTGATTTTATTATTAAACATCAGAAATAGTACGTATAAAAATAATCAACGAACAATGTAAGATGGATATTTTACAAGAATGTACATATGAAAGGTTCAGTTGTTTCATTATCGTTTTATCATTTTTTTCTTTCTTTCGTGTGACACGTCAGTGTATTAGAGGTAAAAATAATACAGTTTATTGATTCACTTTAATCATCCGATTCCGAAGAATCACTATCACTTATATAATCTGTACAAGCTCTTCTATTGGGATTGATGAATAAGTCAGTTTCGTTGCTTTCTTTTTCATCTTCTCCATTTGAATTCGTATCAAACTCCGTTGGCCAACAATTTTGACTCTTGAGAAATTTAACATGATACTGTAACAAAGTTATTAATTAGACCTATGCATTCGTTAAATAATGATTTAAATAAAATATAATTTAGTTTTATAATATATGTAATTAAATTTATGTATTTCAAATGTAATTAAAATTTTAATAACATGCTTGTTTATTTATGAATAATGAATCTGATAGTTTTCTAATTAATAAGAATACCTTGTCAAGTATACTGACGATTTCCGCTTTCACTTTGTCTCCCTCTTGTATAGGCTCGACTATAACATAATCACCTTTTTTTACCCAATGTGAGTTCCTATACTTGTTTGGCATTGATACTAAGTAGTGATTTCCTGATGGTTCTTCAACTTCATGAAGGTTGTTCCCTCTGGGCTCAACTATTTTGACTATTGTCTGAACATTTGTTGGCACATTAAAAACTTCCTCGCTCTCTTTTTTGATATATTTATGTTTCCTTGCTTTTGACATCTTGCTCTGAAACATGTAGTCACAAAAATATATAAAAAAATGAAAAAAATGATACTTTTATATAGATACAGTAAGTTTGCAACATTTATAAATCAATGTATTATTCAAAACTTTTGTTCACAAACAGCAAATTTTACTACAAAATTGCAAAAATATGTTACGTCACTTACTCTAAATAATTTAAAACATTTATTTTAAAATAAACTTATTATCAATTAGAATTCATTCAGGATTCATTTATCTATTTGCGTTGTAAACTTCTTGTACATTTTTATCATAATTGCAATTCTTCAAGGCATTGAAATATTACTAATTGGTATTTCTTTCTGAATTCAATAAACATAAATTCAATTTTAGTTCTATTATTCAAAGCCAACAAAATCAAAAACCTTCTTCTTTATCCTTAGAAACTTTAAAATCTTGAAACACATTCAGGGTACCATTTGTCTTTTCAATAGCTTGCCATATATTCAAACTCTCTCCAGGTGTAATGCCATATCCACTTTGTAAACCATAAGGATTCGATGGTGTCTTACACTCGTTTGAACTTTCTTTTCTTAATACTGTATCAATCTCAACCGAAGCAAAAAAAGCTACTGACATTGGTAAATCCTTCATACCAAGTCTTGAAACACAGAATGATCTTGTCATTAAATTTGTAATGTGCATTGCCAGGGCAGCATGATATTTATACTTTGACGGCACTAGGTATCGTATATCATCATGAAACGATAAACAAAATCTTATATTGTCACGCATAAGCCAACGCATACAGACTAACATTAAGTGGAGAAAATCTACAGCGCCACTTTGCACCACCCAGTTAATTTTCGTCGGCAAGTACTTATCGCTATCATTGAAATTGCCTTCCAAAGCTCTGGTCAGTCTAGAATTCAGAAAAGGCGTCACAGGAGTTGGGTCGTTTGCTATTTCTTCCAGTCGATTGAACATAGCCGACTCGGAACCACCAACCCAACGACCCTTGTCAAATATAGTTTGAACCGGCAAACCGTGTAATTTTGCTATTTTGTATATCTCGTACACACTATAAGGTCTGTCAGCCCATTCGGAATTCAAGTACTTAGGATTCATAGTGTACACTTTTTTTCCTTTTGTTAAATCGAACATTTTTCTAGATTTGGTGTTAGCTTCACTGTCAGTCATGGTGGGATTGAACTGTTTCAACAGTCTTTCTGCAAACTTTTGCCCAGCACCGTAGATTCGAGCGTAGTTGATAATCTTCGCATGGTCTCGGGATATTCCTGATGCTTTTGCAGTCATACTGTGCATGTCTGTCCCATTAGCTTTATTCCCCATTAAAGTCATCCAACCGAACGGAGTAGCTCCATGAATTTTCGCACTATATGCGTCGCCAATGATTGAAGCTGAGTATATACACACATAAAAATTATATTTCTCATTTAAACATGCAATAACAATGTTTTTCTTTTTTGTTGTCAAAAAAACACAAATTGAAATCTTACTTGAAATTGTGACAATAAATTCTGTGCTTTCTTTTCTTTTATATTTTCATTTAAAATATTATTTAAAAAAAAAATAAATTTACCTATCCATAACTCTTGGCTATCAACGTCTGCACCAACAATATTGTATCCAGGTGGAGCTTGAATCATTGCACGCAACTCTGAGCCAATTCTTTCTGGATCAGCATTAGAAGCGGTC
Organism: Aradophagus sp. ZL-2020; assembly: GCA_022817685.1. NCBI lineage: Eukaryota > Metazoa > Arthropoda > Insecta > Hymenoptera > Scelionidae > Aradophagus > Aradophagus sp. ZL-2020. The sequence continues at coordinate 18,782 of JABFOV010000415.1, read as the reverse complement.
ATCCAAGTGGACTCAACAGCTCGGCGAGTTAAGGTACCAGTAGATACTACTTGAGGTACGATAGCTCCATATTTCATTATTTTTTTACTTTTTTTATTCTTGATAACCGCATCGTTGTTGAGCCATATTACTGTTTGCGACATTATTCTTTTGCGATTATTTCGCCAGTAAGAAACCATCCTTGCAATCTTAAGAACTTTTGTCGCGATTAGAAAAAGAAATGATGTATAAGCACACAAAAAGTCCGTCACAGAATTCATTACAAAAGTGATCTCACAATTACTTTATTTAATAATTACTAATCGTATGTACTAAATAGACTGTATTGATTAGTTATAATAATTAATAAAAGTTCGTTTTATTGATTGATTATATTTTTTAACATATATTATATCACAGAACTCAAGTAATTATGACATCACTTATTAAATAAAATGTATAAAAATTAAACCTTTATTAGCATCAGCATCTAATCCTGCCAAAACGTGATCTGACAGTTTGTTTAGAAAATCTCTAGCTAATGGATTGCCAACATTGAAAGATGGTCCATCTTTGTGTGGTAATTTAAAAAACCAACAACAATTATCAATGTCGACGTTGCACCAGATTCCACTACCTTTATAAAAAGTTGGATTTTCGTTTTTCTTAAACCTCCAAAATTCTTGCTTATGTAACTGATTCTTTATATCTTTCTGAAAATTTCCCATTGTATATTCCATATTGACATTATCATCGCTAGACTTTGGAAGGGGGCATTGTTCTAATAATTGTTTAATTGGTAAATCAGTTTCGATATTTGGATCATCGTTATATGGAACCAAAAAGCCCCATCCATGTTCTTTGATATAATGTAAAGGATAATTTTCCCAAGTCAAATTTAACAATTTCGGTGTAATTTGAGTAGAAGTGCTAATATCTTCAGGTCCAATCCACCAATCTTCTGTTCTATCCTTAGGACATAATTTACAATACCACTTAGGGTAACCAGGCATAAAAGGCATTTTCACCGGCAGTAAGCTTTTTGTATCCTGTAAATACAAAAACTTTTCTTCTAATGGATCATCTAAATTTTCATCGTCTGATAAATATTTCAATTCTTCTTTTCGTCTATCTTCTCTTTGTTTATCCCTAATTTTTCTATTCTCATTCATCAAGTCTTTAGTTGCTTTTGAAACAGAAGATTTCAGTTTGAGTTCTCGAGTACTCCAATTCTGATCCCACATCCACAAATCTTTTTTATACTTATTATCGTGCATTAATTTACAAACTTCATCAGCTCTTTTTGCCAATGTAAACTTCGCCTCATAATTAAAATCCTCAAATGTTGATTCTGATTCTTTTATATACCTCAACCAATTAGAGTTCACTGGCAAATAAGCCGTCCCTAATTCCAACATTCCAGCTAATGTAACTGGATGCTGAAATCTCTCCTTGAACAAAGGGTAAAGTACTTTAAATACATTATGAGTCGCAACAACATCAGAAGCACAATATGTCATCAATTCACTGAATTTTGCTCTAATAGATGAAAGATTTCCCTCGACAAATTCATTTCTAGATTCTTTACTTATTAATTTACCACAATAAAGTTTATGCACTTCGGCCAAATTATTTAAAGATGCATTTTTTCGCCATGATTCATCATCTAGATTAATTTGGTCAGATTTCAAAATATTTCTTTGATAGCTATTAATTCCACTTACACAAATATGCATAGACATAGTATCTAGAAAACGCATACCAGTGTGATTGAGCCAGTATTGTTCTTTAATACGAGCTCGATCGTACGATACATTGTGGCCAATTATAATTTTTGGTCTTTTATGCTGTTTATTTAATTTCTTGCCATTTTCAGAAGGCAAGCTTTCAAGAGGAATCAGCATGTCAGGTGTATAAGAATCTTTATTTCCAATATTAAATGAGTCTTCAATGAGAGATTTAGAAACCCAACTATACCAAGCTTTACTGCTTACTGCAGTTGCCATTGTTGGCAAAGGTCCTTCCTTCACGCAAACTTCTACATCAAAAATCAAAGCATCTTCAAATGGATAGGTCACTGATTCAACGCCATCTTTAGAATAACGAGTCCAACCTTCTTTGAAAAACCATTTATCAGGTATTTTGGGAATTTCATCTAGCAGAGATTGTAATATTTTCGTATAAGGTTTAATTTGTTCTGTGGCAATATTATAAAAATGTTCTTCTAAGTTAGCGCCTTTTAATGGAGGTAATTCCATGTTAACATCTGGCATGATTGTAGAGTTTTTAGTATTCAAGTTAAATTTCTGAAAATCAAGATCAATTTTCAACATTTGTTGGGAATCAACTAAATGGGGTTCGGCTGAACCAAACAAATGTTTATATAACTTTAAAGGAAGCATTTGCAAATTCAATTGATTGAATCTGGTGTTGGAACAGCTGATTTCAGGATTTTCATTCAATACAATTTTATCTGAATTACATTTTCCTTTGTCACAGGAATTAAGTGCATTATTTGATTGAAATTCTTCCGATGTAATGTTGGGAACATTTTCATCTGAAATGAAAATTTTATTTATTTATTTAAAGATTTTATTAAAAATATTCTTTAAATTATAACTTAATTTCTAACTATGTAACGTAAATTGTTACTGCAAGTACATTTTTATGAATATATTAATTAATATTTAAAAAGGTATTAATATATGGGGATTCTTACCGATTCGTTTGGGGGTTATGTTTTTGTTACTTTCTTTAATCGCTACTTTTCGTTGAATTTTTATAACTTTTGTTGTAAATTTTGAATAGCTCCCTGTATGTGTAGTTATATTCCGAAAAATGTTACGTTGTAAATAAATATTACACAACTTCATTGTCACATTATTTCACAGATTTACAAACAATGTTGAAGAATTGCAAATGTCTGAGAACCATCCTAAATATTTTATTGCACTAATAAATAATAAATATTTCTTAAAATGTAAATCGTATTTAAAATCAAAATATATTTAATTCATAATAAATATGTTAAAACTACACTACCTAACGTGTTTCATAAGAAAATGGAACAAAACTATTTAAATTACTGCATACTAACCTAACGCTACTTTTAGTATACATGAAAATGGAGCTGAACAGACAATAGCGCCACAGATTATAAGTTTAACTTTATATTTGTTTGCAACTTTAACTTTCAATAAATAATATAATATTTATTTAACAGATTAAGTACGTTTTTATTTGATTTCGATTATTCATTATAAATATTATAATTTAAATATTGCCGCAGGTTTAGAAAAAATTTACAATAAGAATATTATTTAGTATTATTACTCTTTATTGCACAAAATTTGCATACAGTAACAAGAAAACAAAAATAACATTGTAATAAGTTAAAAAATATTCTGCAATCAGTGCAAAGATTAATTCTTAATACAAAATTATCAATTGATTAACTATAAATTCCCAATAAGAAATAATTGGGATTCTGAATGGATCAAATATATTTTTTACTCCCATAGAGTATTTTTATCATTTAAAAATTGTGACAAAAAAGCGTCTACCACAATACTTCAAATTGTAAGAATGAAAATATTTTTAATGTGCTCATAAAACATAATACATTCCATAATAAGAGAGCAGCGCTCTTACATTTTGGAAATTTTTGTAAAAAACGGAACAAGAGCTATGCGTTTATATTTTTTTATGATCTCAGAAAAACCCCAGAGAAAATAATATCAGAGAGTGTAGCCCAAAAGCATAAATTGTGCATAAGGAAAAAAATTATGGAACCTACTCTTCTATTTAATTTAAAATACCTTGGCAAAATTCAAATAAAAAATTCTGTTGTAAAAAACATCCTAAAAGCTTATTAAAAATATAATAAAAATGTTTTTTGCTTTTCATTGTACGCTTGAATTATAAAATGTACAAAATACAAAATAGAAGATAATTGTACTTCATTAATGAAGAATACTTCTTATGCAACATGCATCTAGCATGTAATAATATAGGTTTGATCAACCCATCCAAGTCTAATTTATTCCTATCTGTATATTGTGACTTTTTAGTTAAAATATAATGTCCTCAATGTCATGAATTTTGTCTTCTAATGAACTATCATTTCCCTTGAAATGAATAATTATTGAAAATAAAAAGAAAATTATTATTTACAATTTTGAAGTGTTTTATGACATTCCAACTGTCATATTATTCTGGTTTTCGTAATACAACATACATTTCATACAAATTTATGAATAGTCTAATAACACTAAATAATTTTTCACTGCATGCGCTAGAAAAGTACCACTTTTAGTAACAGCGTGTCAATAAAAAGTGCTCTTTCTTCTCTTGCAGTGAAAAATAAAGTTCACCGCTGGAAGAAAAATTAATTGCTCACTAATGAGTTTGCTATACTCATAATGAACAATTGCTACTTTTCCCTCCTTGCAGTGAAATGTAATGTTGTTAACATTTTGTAAAAATTCTATTTTGTTACTATTAAATTTATATGAATCGCTATGTTGCATTAACCTGAATAGTAAATTCTATAAATTAGCTTAATTTAAAATACTTAATGTTTGTAAATAAAATCCATAATTATTTGTATGTAAATCAATTTTCACGCATTTGGATTTTTTCTCATTAATTCCAAATCAGCATCCATCATGTCTTTAACTAATTCCTAAAAATAATAAAAAATTTTGTCACATATAAAAAACCAACATTATAATCATCTTTATTTATTCAATTGAGTTAATTAGGCATACTTGGAATGATATTTTTGGTGCCCATCCGAGATTACGCTTTGCTTTTGTAGAATCACCTTGCAGATACATCTGTAAATTAAATTAAAATGTTAAATCATGATTTATCTTTTTTTTTTTTTTTTTTTTTTTGATTCAAAATGTCAATAATAAAAGCTTACAACTGCAGTAGGACGGAAATACTTCGGATTAACTTTTACTAAGACTCTGCCAGTCTTTGCATCTACTCCAACTTCATCTAAGCCTTGTCCTCGCCATTCAATTGTTGTATTAATGTATTTAAATGCTGCTTCGACAAATTCTCTTACACTATGTACTTCACCAGTAGCTATCACATAATCATCAGGCTCTGGCTGTTGTAACATCATCCACATTGCCTAAAGATAAATGAAAGTAAAAAATTAACACTTGATCATATCAAAGTATGAAAAACGAAAAAATAAAATAAATAAAACATTGATATTGAAATTAATTGCAAATAATTCTTGTAAATTTATAAATATTTAATATAATTTACTTTAACGTAATCCCTTGCATGACCCCAATCACGTTTAGCATCAAGACGTCCTAGTTCTATAACATCTAATAAACCAAAATGTACCTTTGCAACAGACCTGCATAAAAAACGTATATGTACTTTTAAATATTGCTTATCAAATTTATCAAAAATCTTGTTTAAACTAAAGCAAACCTTGTTATTTTTCTAGTTACAAAATTTTCACCTCGACGTGGACTTTCATGATTAAACAAAATTCCATTGCAAGCAAACATGTCATATGCCTCTCGATAATTCACAGTTATCCAGTAACTATAAAGCTTGGCACAAGCTGAAATAATAAAAAAAACATTTTTACAATAATTACATTAATTATATAAAATAAAAACAACTCATGTTGAAATCATCAATAAGATTTTTGCTGGAATTGAAATGCAGTTTAAACGATAGACAAAGTCAAAAAATTTACCATATGGTGAACGAGGTGCAAATGGAGTTTTCTCATTTTGTAGCTTATCTGCAACATTTCCATAAAGTTCAGACGTTGAAGCTTGGTAAAATTTAACTTTCTTTTCTATACCACAAGTTTTTATTGCATCCAAAAGTCTTACTGTCCCAACAGCATCTACTTCAGCTGTATACTCACTTAAATCAAAACTTATCTATTGAAAATAACAAAAATATTTTATTTACATTTACTGAAATAATATTCACCATAACAATTAATATTAATTATACCTTATTTTGATTATATAGTTGATTATTCAACTTATATAATTCTTCTTATATAATTCAACATAAGTGATTAAATATAATTGTATGATTACATTGCAATTTTAAATAATTTGATTTAGTAAAATTATTTATATGTAAAATTATTAATTTGGTATAATAAAATCAATGTTAAGAAATTTTGAAACTTTATCTAGAAATGAGTACCTTAACATGACTTTGTGCTGCAAGATTATAAATTTCAGTCGGCTGAACAGCAGTTATAACTTTGACAAGACTACTTGTATCTGTCATGTCACCATAATGGAGCTGCATTTTGCCTACTTTGTGGCATTTTGGATCATCATAAAGATGTTGAATTCGAGCTGTGTTAAAAGAGCTGGCTCGCCGAATTATTCCATGTACTGTATAGCCTTTTTCAATTAAAAACTCAGCTAAATAGGAGCCATCCTACCGGCAAATCAGAGGTTAAAGTGCAGTAAAAACTAATGCCAAATAAAATCTTAAGTAAACATTTTTCTTACCTGACCAGTAATGCCAGTAATAAGAGCGACTTTGCGATTGTCGTCAGTCATTTTTACCCAATTAAATTAACTGAATATATTATTTTGCAGATAAATGGTTTATACAATAAACATTTGCATCCGTTTATTATGACGTTTTACATTGTTGGCATTTTATTATCGGCGTTTGTATACATTGGTAGCACTGATAAAACGAGCATGTCCAGTCCTTTCTTATTTTCTATCTTTTTCTTTTGGCGTCTTAGGCTATCAATAATATTTTGTATTATTAAAAAGAGATAGACAATGTAGTTGATATATAAACATAGTAAACATAAACATAGTAGACATTTAAATGTTAGTAAGCAAAGTCTTTTGTTTGTTGCTTTAAATTATTTAGAAGCCGATAAAGTATTTTTGCCTACTTTTGTTCACAAAAGATGTAAACAAATAAGTTTTATTTCTTATTATTTATTACATTTTTCGATACTTTAATACTTCGTAGGTCTTTAATGCTTCACCGTTGGGATAATAAAATCTGATTGGATCGATGAAAATTAAAGTGCAATTCGTCGCCTGAATCAGACTCATTGCGCATGCCTGAGTGCATTCTTTTGCTCAGTTATCGTCGCTCTATGTTGACGCAGAAACACAATCCGTGGTTGTGAGAGTGACACCACCGTCGTTGGCTGGCGCTTCCGTTGCTGTCTGTTGCTTCGCAGCCATTGTCGTCGTTCACAACTGCGTCCAGCACAGCTGTGTTATTTGCCTCGTTATTTTGTTCCTGTGCAATTATGAAGTCAGTCCAGCCAAAAACAATAAAATCGACAATAACCAAGGTAAGTCGTTGTGATAGGAATCACCCTGACATTCGATAGCCAACAAAAGCTCATCTTTAAATTTCGTGACTCCACTAGAAGCGTCTGTGAAAACGGAGCAAACCGAGGCTGATCATTGTTGTCATGCAAATGTATGATTGTTGACCAGCAAACAATATTGACAACAATTCAGTTGTTTTAAAGCATTGATTTTTGATCGAAAAGTAACGAAGTCTTTTACGCAAGTGGCTGGCGCAAAGATTATTCGATATTCTGATGATAAACGCGATTCGGAGTACTATGCGAAAATGGCTACGCGATTTGCACTCTTATGCACTGTGCAACTAATGCCAAGTTTTCCCGCTAAATGACCAACCACTTTCACATTTGTTTTCATTGTTGAAATAATTGGCGGTTTGTAGGATTGTTATTGTTTTTAATTGAAGTAATGATACTGATTACGCAAGGCCCCGCAGTCTGGCAATAGTCGACATGTTGGCTGATGTTAGAAAGTGGGAAATGTCATATGTCAAAAGATAATGTAAACAATTTTGTCATTTTTAACATTATTATTGTAGAATTTTCTTTTACTGTAAAGTATAATACAGTTAATTATTTATGATAACTAAAAATAATTATTTATTTGTTAATGAAAGTAATAAACGTTTAAATTACTATTTGATTTAACATAATGACTTTATTAATTATAAATTTTATTTCATTAAACTTGCGTGCAAAAAAATGAGTTAAAAAAAGTAAGAATAGCTCTTTCTACGCTTTGATGTTAAAATGAATTGTTTAGTCTTAACTGTTACTCAGTTGGATTAGAATTTTTGCAAATAAAAGTTGAAGGTTGTGCATTTTTACTTGAATATTAAACTCTCTTTACTTTCCTAATAACAGTAATTTGGAAATTGCCGATGTTTTGTATTATATGTTTACATACAATAATGTTACAAGCAGTAAGATAGCTAGCCTGCGATAAAAGACTTTTTACAGACTCGGCTCTTCAAAAGTTCGTCATTGAATTGGCATAATCGTTGTAACCAGGATGTAGATTTTCATGAAATTTTTGATTCTTTAGTCAGATAATAGATACTTTATTGTCAATAATTTTATAAATCACAGTTTGTTATGAGAAGATGAATTAATTAACGTTCATTAAACAAATTGAAGAGTTGAAAGAAATTAATTTAGGAGGATGAAACTTTTTGTATGCATATTATGTCAATCTTTTGAAACAGTTACGTAACATTACTGGATTAATTTAAAATGCATTTTGCTAAACGTATTTTTGACTTTATTCCACTGCAATAAGCGTTTTTAAAATAATATATTTAATTGCCATCTAATGATTTATTTTAAAAGCTTATTAAACAAAAGCGGTTGAAATATAAATATTTTGATAAGGTAATTAAGATAATTTGTTTATCATGCACAATATTTTCACTTTTTTTAATGAAATATGTGATATCGTAACAAAATTGTCTTTACAGATAAATTTATGTCTTTGTAAATAAATTTTGAGACTGAGTTGCGGTTAATTTTTAATATCTACGAAAGAAAAAGATCGATATAACTTTCAATGTATATTATTAATTTTAATAATATTGATTTTATTTTCAAATATTTAAGGGTAATACGAAAGGAAGATTAATTGTATTTTTGCTCTTGATAGAGATTCGTACAACTATTTCCACTGCTTCTGATTACCGCCGCTGATTCATAAAATGACAAGGTTTCCATTTCTCAAAACCAAATCAATATTCATATACTTAAATTCACCTTCTTCGTCGCCTGAAATGATGCCATGACGATCTGATGCAATGTTGAGTATCCAAGTTCCGATGGATATAAAAAGCTGATATTTATAAAACAAAGAAGATGAAAAAAAGCAACGAATAGTACCTTAGAAGAAAGTTATAAAGATGGTGCATCCGTGACACACATCTTATTTTCTGGAGCAATGTCGCCGTATTCTCGAAGTTTCTATTGAATAATCAAATTTATAAAGTTTGATGTGTTGACAGTCTACAATGTTTCATTCGCGGAAAAGAACTACAAGAAACCCAGAGTTTCCTTCAGCGTTGCTATCTTACTTCCTCGTGTAGATAATAAACTCAAAATACTTCCTTGAAAAGTGATGAATTCTGTTTCACTTTGAGACAGGTACGATTTTGCTACAAAAATGCTCAAGGCTACTAACTGCTCTTTTATGTGTTATGCAAGTTATTTAAATTCTGATTAAATATACACTTCTTTTATTGCCTTATGATAAAAGCTAACAATAAAGTGTTAAAAATTTTTTCCGTATCCTCATTCATCTAATTAAAACATATTTATTTTTATAATTTTATAATAATCATCTTTATTAATGAGATAAGAACTTAGATAATTGAAGCGGACCGTAAATTAAAACCGTTTAAACAAGCCGCGTCAAGAGCAACAAATATCATTACAAAGTCCGAGGAATAAAAAGAAAATACAATTGTAAAATGAGTCACGTTGTAATTGATTAACACGTGTTAAGGATCAAATACTTTTACACGTTGAAGAAATGTCCAACATTCAATCTTTTGAATAATTAATAATAATAATATTAATAATAATAACCATTATTATTATTATTATTGTTATTATTATAATCATCATAATTATTTTATTTCACAATATGATGATGAAAAATTTATAATTAGAAAATAAACTCTGTGTGCCGTCCTTGCCTTTTTTTAATAATAATCCCGTGCCTTTATAAAAAGTGACTTTCCAATAATATTGCGTAAACACTATTAAAGACCCGCACGGAACTGTCATTTAAAAGAACATCACGTGTATTACACAAAAACAAATGTCATTACAAATTTAAAGAAACGGGAAGAAATAGCGCGGAAACTATTTAAATAACCAATTTCAAAAAGATAAGCACCGCACCTTTTTTTGTTTCAACAGAAATAACACGATGCGACACGAAAACAAAATTTCCCAACATCTGTTTGAAGAATCATTGAAAAATGTGTGCCTTATGATTCACTAATACTCAGGTTCACAGGCGATAACAAGAAAACCATTTCTGTTCTCTGAAATCATCCCTTTAAAGTTTATCTTTTTGAAGTATAGAGCTTATTATAATAAAAATCATGCATAATTGTATAAACTAGATTAAACCAGCCATTGATAAATAATCAAGACGACATAAAAAATAAAACTTGTGATGATAAATTTAACAAACGTTGAATAAATAAACGGTTCGATAAAAAGATACATTCGATTTAGATATATTTTATTGAATAGCATTACACAACATCAAAGGTTAGATAATTAATAAACGTATCAACGAGCTTTCAAATTTTCACTGAAATTTTCATTTCAACTGTCTGAAACGCCGATCAACAACCTGCGTTATCTGAAAAGTGTAATTTTAAACTTATTCAGCGTGGTTAAAAAAAAATGTATAACTATCGTTAATAAAAGAGTAATTAGTCCCGATAATATCCAAAATCATTGCGTTATCAAGCAGTTGTGCAAGTAGCTTTTTATTGCGCCTCGAGATAGCGGAGTCAAAAAATCGATGATAAACGCGGTCCAAACAAACAGCCGAGAGCAACGTCTAGATCCTCGGCAGCCAATAACGAGGCAAACTTTTGTGGGTGTGTTCCCCTCTCCTCCAGCCATTCCGTTAGTTCTTTTTTCGCAGCACGCGCGCCTCCGAAATGCCTCTGCCAGTTCGCCCCGTAACCCTGAACCTTGCGCAAGGTCGAACGACTTTTCTCTTCTTTCACCTTCTTACCTGAAGTGTCCCTCGACTTCGCTTTTCGCAGGTTGTTTTCTTTAATGATTCAGTATTCTTTTTCATTGACATATATATATTTCATAATTCATCTTATAAGTGTTCAGACCTTACATTTTTATCGATCGATTGAAAAACGAATATCAGTTTCTAATTCGATGTAAACACTTTACGACGAGTGCCGATGGAACAAACCAATATTAATTTATTCAATGTAAGGAGGGTATGGTGATTTAATAATTCTCATGACAGAACACATTTTTATTAGATAAGTTCGTAATCATTCTCTTTCAGAAAAGTATAATTTATACTTTCTTTCGAAAGAGAGTTATTTTCGGAAAGCTTTTTCTCTGTATCATTAAATTATTGATATAATACTTTGATAAGTAATTGGGCATTTTTGTGATAACAGAGGATTGAAAAATGTCTGTGTTTAATTTTTCGAAGAAATGTACGCAAATTGATCTAACGATCGTTGATTTTTGTTTGCAGTTAAGCAGAATGGGATACAGAATGATTCACCGTAGAGGGACTCAATAAGACTAGTGAAAGTTTTGCCGTCAATTTGATGTTAGAACTTTCAGACGACCTTTTCGCAACTCGGACTATCAATTGGAGCAATAACAACGAACGCAAATTCACCGTATCAATTCAACTAACGCAACTGTTCACAAAGCAGCAATTCATTCCAACCCAAATCAACAAAGGACAGTTAAAAAAAACAGCAAAAATGGGCTCATCCAGACCACAAGACAGATCTCTTAACGAGAGTACCTTTTTGCCGCAGTGGATGAAAGGAAGATTTGAAAATAGGTGCGTGATTTGATGATTATTTATAGCACCGTTAAGCGGTCAGGAGAAAAGTTGTGGAAAAGGCTTCTGAAAAGCAGTCGTCGGTCACGAGGCACGAGGCACCGTTCGATATTTGCTGGAGTCTCCCGCCGGAAAGTGGTTTGGGTTGAAAAAACTGTGCTGCGATGCTTCATCGAAGACCGCCGACTGCTTGGACCTGTTTCCCGATTGTTTATGATGTCACAGACTGACGTCACGATGCGCGATATGTGCAATCTGCTGAATTGCAGTTTCACACAAACGGAATAAAGAAACGACTCTTTGTTCTTAAAGTGAATTCTTACGAGTAATAGGAATTTTTTGTTTGGGGATTGTACTTGACAGTGAAATGAAAAAAAGTAATGTGTTCAGTAAAGGTATGAAGTGTTAAAGGTGTTAGTGAACAATTATTTACATGATTATATGATAATTAACGGTATACGAATAACATAGGATGTAAATAGCAAATTTATGTAATAGAATCGATATAATGTTCGATAATTGTGTCAAGTTTGCACTTTTCTTAAGATATTTTCATTTCATATTCACACATGATTACTGAACAAATGTTTATCCCTTTTTTGTTATTACAAAAAAATCTCCTTTTTTTTTATTGAATCACATGTGTTTATTAATTTGCACAATCGGCGTGTGACATCAAAAGTTGTTTCAAAATAATTGGTAGTATTAATTGATTTTCTTTTCACAAAGTTTATTGATGGTAGAACAAAGTCTTTATTGAGGCTTCGAGAAAACAATATCATAAAAAAAAATAAGAGTTAATTCAAAGCAAATTTCACAGAAATCATTATGACACCATAATGTTATGTTTTAATAAATGAGGGGCTTTAATATCGTTCTTCTAGCTAATCATTTTCTTAATGCTTAAGCCGATTCTCCAATAATACTATTATTCTGAAATAATAACAAGGCACTTAATTATAACTTGCAATCAAAGTTCAATGAATTTGTATGTCAATTTAATCGTATCATCTACAAAAGGATGCTTGAATCATGGATTCAAATTCTCAACAATTATTAACAATCGTTAGTTCAATCGCGCAGACAGACAAATTCAACGTTCGCTTATGCTTACATTTGCCGAATCGACTTAAATAAAATTCACGCGACTTCTAAATTTACAACCGCGAACGTGGGCAAATGTCAGAACCACAAATGCCACTTGTTAATATTTTAAACAAGTAATATTTAAGACAAATTTATTTGTAATTAAAATTGTAATTAATATTTATTTCTAACTGAAGTTCATATTTATGTTGAATATAAATATTCATATTCATTTTATCAACTTAATTTAATTTACTAATTTAAACTGTAATATGAATTGTTTAACAAATTACAATTATACAAAACAAATAGTATCCAGTTCCTTTTCATTCAATCCCACTCTGTAAAAAGACTATTTCCTTTTTTTTTTTTTTTTAAATTTCAAGTTTCGGTACAATATGAATTATGTGTTGAAAGTTGATACAAATCGTTATTCGTGTTTGCGTAATTTGGGCGCATTAACATTATTAGCGAATGGCCGGTGGAAATTTTTCCGATCAAAATTTCACCACCGTTGATTTGCGAGTGATAAAAAGTGCACAGATAAGTCCGCGCTCTATATATGAAACAGCGTTTGTGAGGCCGTTGCCAACTAATCGAGGGCAGTGTAGTCGACTGCCGTGTTCGTTTCGCATCACTTAGATAATTCTGTTATCATCCTGATTTTTCGTTATAATTTTGAATACCATTTAACTATTTTGCTTCAGTATCAATAAAAAAAACAAACGTGACCGAACATTTGCTTATTGTATGACATTGATTTTCAGATTTGATTTTGACGAAAGTTCATTCAGTCCCCCATCGCACGACGACAGCTTCTTCTACATTAGATATCCTCGCAAACAAGAAGATACAAAACAGGCATTCAGAACAGTTGATAATACATTGCACGGACAAAATAATGCCAACAACAGCATCAGTCAAGTAACACCAAGTCAGTCGGAACCTAAGGACCTGAAGCAGGTTGACCTTAGCAAACATCATCCGGCTTGCAAACCGTTTGTTAACATCCCCGCAAATAAAGGTACAAAAGATGTTTTTATTTTTCATTAAAATATGTGTAAATATATGTATATAAAAAATAAAAAAAAATTACAAAAGTTTAAGGAAACCTAAAACACTTTTATGGAAAAGATAAAAATACATTGCTGAATATTATCTATGAAACATATACAAAAATTATCATTTTCTAAAAATGTTTCTAATATTTAAATTGTTAATGAAAATCTTGAAACTTTGTTATACTTCGCATAATACATAAATTAGTAGAGATATGAGACGTATTATTTCTTTAATGTCATGAATAAACATAATGATTAAACTTTAATTATTGTTATCAGCTCATGAAATAATTTGTATCTGATCATGAAATTATTTGGTCAAGATTGTATAGAATTGATAAACTATGTTGTTAAATGTTAGAGTTTTATTAGAGCAATGCATTACAGGGTAAATGATGAATATAATAGCTTCAGAATTAATTTTTATCTTTGTCAGTAGTAGAGAATTGATTGTGTTGATGGTCGTGTCTGGAAAAAAAGTAAACAATGAAATTTGTTAATATTCAATGCGCATTTGTAATTGAAATATGCAACGTCCCGATATTTCATTTTACTGTCAAATCAAACTGACGTCATGAATTATTTTTCTTCGCAAATGTTAAACTACTATTTTATTAAATTTTATTGTGGATTGATAATAATAAAAATAATAAAATTGATAATACATTTTAATTACAATAAAATATTTAGCTATGGTTTCATTTACATTTTGAACACAATACATTTTCGTAAAAGTGCAAAAATGACAATTTTCTAAAATGTCATAAGTTAAAAAAATACTAATTATACGCAAGTACATCTTAATACAAATTATGAATATTAAAACATTTTTATTGCATAAAATAACTTATTTCTTCTTGTTGCCCTTGTTGCCCTTTTTTGCAAGAATGAATAAAAAACTTTTTTTATTAAATTTTTTTATATTTGAAAGTGAAGAGATCATAATTATGATTATTATAATTTGCTAGTAATACAAACGTTGACAGAAGTATAGCTATTAGATAAACATGTGCCTGTTACAAACACTGTGATATGAGATTGGCTTTGTATACAATTTGAAATTGAAAGCAAGTGCTGAAATTCTTTTAATCACACTCAGAAATGTTCGTTCTTCCATTATAGTTATTTTACTTTAACTTTGAATGAATATTCAGGTAATTTAGTGAAACAAATTAATATAATAACCACATGTAAATATACACAAATATATTGTAAATTCATCTAAACATACAGTATACAGTATCGTGTTATCAATTCTCAAAAAAATTATTGCATTGTTTTTTACAATACAAAAATATATATTATATATGCACAGCTACTTCAATTTTTATTCAGTGTAATTAATATTTTGAACTACATAAAAAAAGAAGTTTTGAAGAAATTACTTTTAATATCGATTTTATTTACATATCTATTTACATATTGTTTATTTCATTGTTTTTCAGTGAACGATTTATCATCCAAAATAACAGTTGCGGGCAAACTTCAAGCCAAACATCAAAGCGATGACAATTTTGGTGAGGTGAACAGCGAGTCTGCCCTTTGTGGCAGGTCTATCATACATGTGGCCAATCAAATGATGTCAAACAAGATTAGCAGAGCGGCCTCAACTGAGGACCCGAACGTCACTACTCAGAAGCATGTCAGTAAGTCATTACCCACGACGCCAATTGCATCGCCTTTGAACACCCCAGACAACTCGCCCAAGTCACGCCGAAGGATCGTTTCCAATCGATACTTCACTGGACCGTTTATTCCGGACCGCGAAAAGTACCAGAGTGGTTGGATTCTTGCGGGCTTGCTTGGTCAGTCGCGCGAAGTCATGCCAGAAAAAATTCTCGAGGAGGAAGAACCGCCTGTGGAAACGTTACCGCATAGAACTCTCAGTCGCAAGAAGTCGATATCATCTCAGAATCTCACCTATATTGGCAAGGATGAGAAACTGGAAAAGCCAGAGAAGGTGCCAAATATCTCACCACCCGTTCTCCAACCTAAACCATCGGAATTTCGAGAAATGAACTTCTGGTCTCCCACCTCAATGTAATTCTTTCCCTCTCCACGATTTTTGATTCACTTTCACTATCTCGTTACACCATCTCGTTTAAAGCAGTCACCTTCGATACGCCAATTTCACAACGAAGGATTGAAAAGAAATTTAAGCTCATTAATGGCTGAGAGAAAAAGAGTAAATCAAATTCAGAGAATCAATAGGATTCATTGAATTGATATTAATGTACATAGAAATAACATGGTAGTTATCAATGCTGGGTTCTTTATCTTCGCGAATATTAGCAGTAATGCGTAGACGAATTGTATATCCTTACTTTGTATGTCCTACATCAATGTATTAGGTGTGTTTTATTAAAAAAAAAAAAAAAAAAAAAATTATGCGCAATCGCATTTGTGATTGTTTTTGACGTTAAAGAGCGGGTGGTATACTCTACATACTTTTTCAAAGTCCCTTAAATGTTAAAAAATACCAAATACTGGAATTTTTGTCATTAAGAAAATAGTGTTTCTGAATTGTCGTTATAACTGTGTATTTTAAATTTTTTGTTTTTCATTTTGAAACGCAAACTTTATGTTAATAACGACATTTTAATAGCATTATTATTTTAATAACGAAATTTCCAATAACTGATACTATTTTATGATATAATTTCGAACTTTGGGTATTACTGCATATTGGGACTTTGGAAAAGCGCTAAGTTGAGTACCACCCCACTGAAAACGATTTTGTTATGATTTGAACTAGGGGTATGCGAAAAGTCGAATCGCGATTTTGGCAAGGCAAATGTCCCATAGGAAAGGATTGATTATAGAAACATTGATGGATTTTACTTTTCTTATAAAAAACAAGCCGATGAAATTTTGTATAAAAAGTTTTGTATTGTAAATAACGACGTTTGCTTGGCTAAACATTTTTTAAGTACCAGACTTGTCTATACTTTTTAATTACAAGATTTGTCGGAGTGGATGTGTGAGATGAAGAGTTTGAATTTTTGTGCACCCCTGATGAATTTTTAATTAATTTAGAAATTTGAATGTTAATAAGACACACGTACCTGGTTTCCCTCTTGGAGGTTTACGACGCGAATCATTGTAACGGCAACAACGTTTGTCAAGTATTTTAAATGGTTTCGAATATACATAAACTGCGAAAAAGTGGACTGTTTGTATTTTCATTTGTGATGTACATTCAATATACTTACATTTTTGACGTCATCATCATCTATTTGAATTATTATATAACTCTGTTTGAAATATATTACTTAATATCACTAAAGAGCATGTTCATTCTTATTCGTTACTTCCTTTAATATTTATATTGTATTAAACAAGCTAGTAATTACATAAAAAATTTTTGTGTTGTTAACGATATATAAAAAACTTTTTGTAATGTGGTTATAGACATTTACATATTAAATTACTACATATATTCGGAAAATATAAATTATTCGATAATCATAATTTCAAGATATTCCAAAAAAATAAATACTGTCTCACTTTTTAACATGAGCAATTTTTCAATGTTCTTAACAACTTAAATTTTTTACAAAATAAAAATTTATGCAACAAATAAACAAAAGACAAATCAAAATAAAAAACGATTTCTCTTCACAATAATACCTACTAAAAAAAAGAAAAAATGACCAGTGATTACTTTTTCTACTTTGTGCGCTCACGACTTGTATATTGGCGCTCATGAGTACCGCAGTAGCAAAGCAAAATGGCGACTGACGGAAGTAGACGTCAGCAGTGCCAACTGCCAACTAACGAGAGCCAACACGAGCTGTACTTTTCTACGGAGGGAAATTTATTTTTTCCTCGTTTTTCTCCGTTCTCAGTACAGTTAAGCTCCACGATAATCGTCGGGTACGTGTCCTCGAGTTCGAGCCAAATTGCAGCTCGTCCGTTACCGGAACTTGTAGCTCAGAAAAACCCAACCCAGCGATCGTGTACGATCGACCCCCAACGTCCACTTGTTCTTCAGCCTGAAAAATTGTCAAATTCGAATACTCCTATCCCGACCGTCTATTAATCCTCATATCCAAAATAGAAAAAAAAAAGGAAAAATTGTAATCATTGAGCTGCAATGACGAAATTCAACTAACAATCGGCGAACGAAAGTGTCGTAAACTTTGACGTATGTTGCCCAAGGTTGCTAAACGTCGAAATACAAGAAAACGGTGCTTTCGTGATCCGTGTTAAATTGATGCGGGAGCGTTAACAATTGTCGTGCTTTATTTGTTGCAGAGTCATCCAGGAAGCCGAATAAGAAAATAGCTTTAGGGACACGCAGACACTAATATGTTTCTGTTGGACTGGTTCACTGGAGTTTTGGGCTACCTCGGTAAGTCTTTACCTGTCATTAGTTATTATTACAATGCGGTTTCATTATTTAAAATGTTTTATTATTTTAATGTATTCAATTTTACAAATTTTGGAACATACAATGCTTTGCTATCAATGTTTATTGGTTGATTGTTGGTATGTTAATTTTTTAATTTTCCAACTTGAACTTTGAACTTGTTGAATTAAGCTTTTTGTTCTTATTGTATCTTATTGTGCGTATAGATTCCAAGTTTATTTAGAGAATAATTGATGCGCTCGTCTTTACAAAGGACTGTCTAAAAATGGTTTTCTAGATATAAATTCTTGTGAGTTGCAATTACTTAAATTGAAATTTATTGATTAATTTGGGACATAAATCTAATATGTGTCAAGCAAGATATAAGAT